>VCNE01001658.1:0-10169 GCA_009869805.1 Oncopodura yosiiana
ACGTTTAGCTTTGAGTCATGAGTTTAGTTTGTTGTTGATAGTTTTGACTAGATATTATTTTGACATGTAGCTTTGAAAACAAGAAAAAGCGACAGGTTTTTATCAGTTCATTTCGTCTGGTGTTCTCTGTGTAATAAATATGTTGTTTCACGCATTATTAAGTACGTTACTCAGATCAAAACAACTTCCAGTGCAATATGTAGAAAAGATTTTAAGCCCATTTAAATGCTGATGACAAGATAGTTGAGAAAGACATGGAACTGGTCTCAATTCTCAAATCCTGTTTTTCTACAAAAAAAAATCTTAAGGGACAAACATTTTAAGCTCGGTTAAGTGTTCATCAGCTAACTTATTCAGTTAACTCTATGACTTATTTGTAAAGCATTACATATTAAGTAACTTAAACCTAGCTATCATATTTTTGTAACTGCTACTCACTACATAATTAATCAATTAGCTGTTACTACCTTTTTGATGTACAGATAAGTGCATTGCATACTTTGATTTTGCAACTATTTTCTTCTTTATCAATTCTCAGTTCGTTCTTCAATAGAGAATCTAATATTTGCAAGCTCTTCTGAGTCTAACTCATCTAACATATTATAATTACATTGCTATGCTATGTAAGATATTATAGTTACTCATCCAGTTATGTATGAAAGCAATGAGTAGTTCACTAGCTTCCAGTATTTTTTCTTTTCAAAAGTAAACTAAGGCATTCTTTTTATATCACTGAAGATAGCTCTTGAGTTTATGCTTCAATTCTTAATGGCATATTCTCACTGCATAAGTTATATAATTAACTCGCCCACATTAATTACTCTGTATTATCTAATGAGTATTTATACATTTGATACAAATCAGTAGCTCCTATACCAATTAACCTTACCTTTATCTCTCTTCATATGGAATTCATTAATTGACAAAAAATTGAGATAATGACTCCCAAAGTTTTTTTATCTCTCCTCTACTCTGCTGAGATTATAAGATTCTGAGACCCTTCTACATTACATGAGACTTAGATATACAATGTAAACGTCCTTTTTACATGCGATGAGGGATCATGTTCAAAATGACTTAAACAACCACAACTCTCAAAGACTTTGGCTTAGCAACTGATTTATAGGCCTTAAGGCTAAAGCATTTTATATTTTTGTTGTTATGCTACAGCTGGTCTGAAGTGCATAAAAGTCTCTTTCTTAAGTTTGGGTTTGCTTTTTAATCCCAAGTTGAAATGTATCAAAGTTTTTCTCAGCTCCGCTTTTATGTTGACAATCCCCATTCAACTATACTCAACTGCAGCAACAATAGGATAGTAGAAAAGTTTCTTTCAACAATGAACAGGAAGAGCTAAAGGTATAAGTTCCAGGCCAAGGTTGTAAAATGAAGGGTCTCTTCTGTGATGTTAAAAGGGATACCTCTGTATATACCTTTAGCTATACAGTATAGCCCTATATAGTATACCTTATGCTATATAGTATAGCCTTTACTATATAGTATATAGGCCTATGCTATATAGTATATAAGTCTATATAGTAAAGGCTATATAAGAAAAAAGAGACTACTTGAGAAAATTGTACAGTTTGGTCTAGTTTCAACTCTGAAGTAAAATATACGCAGTAATATTTTTCTTTAAGCTTTCCCAGTCTGGAGAAGAGAGGAAAAGTAAAAAGTATTATTGTTATTCTCATGATTATCACTATGTGGTTTTCTATGATACCTAAAAGTGAGCTAAAGTTTCATAAATGCCCAGCTTCTCTCTTTTGGCTCTATGCTAACATAAATACGAGTCTCACAAAAATGAACCTAACTTCTCACTGAGTTTTCTGTCTTTTATGACTGTGTTAAGTGTGCTAACTATTTTGATACTGTCATGGAAACAATCTTTGTATTCTCTCGTCTCATTTCTTAGAGTAGCTTGGCGTCAGCTTTACAGTGTAATCTTATTGTTGGAACAGAGCTCTGGCTCATGTTCCATTTTAAGAGTCTTCCTATATATTCTTTAGTTTGGTTTACTCCACTAAACTAGAGTTATTATCTTTGTATTTGAGAGCAGAACTAGCAATTTGGAGAAGAGTCTACACATAAAGACGAAAGTTTTGTATATACAGTGTAGTTAGATTCATCAGCTTAAGTTGTTAAGAGTCAGTTTTTTTTGGATACTAAAGTGTAAGAGAGAAATGCTGAGTTAGAGCATTGGTATACAAAAGTGGCTTTGATATGCTCTAGGCTGTTAGGGTGAAGGAAGAAATGAGCTAGAGGAAAGAGAAGAAGTTGTTCAACACTTTAGTTTCATTCTAGAGTTTGTGATGAGCAGAACTCACATTGTCAGTTGGGCTCTCTTATATTTTTATCGTTGGTTGAAATGGTAGTTGCAAGCAACTGTGGCTCTTGAATTTATACAAGAGTATTTAAAGACTACGTGACACGATGTGACAATAGAAATTCAATTTAAGGATGTTAATACATCCACGGTACATTATTGTCATGTCATGTGAGAAAAATGAAATGCAGTGATTGCGGCTGTAAATGTCGCCAGCCAAAGTTTTTATACTTTTGTTTTTGTTGCTGTGAGACATAACAAACAGAAGCCGCTACTATATATTGTTGTGCACAAGTTAAAAATTTTGTTGTATAGTAATTGGTATTGGCTCTTGTGATTTATTTACCTGAGTTGAAGTAACGTCCATCTGGGATGCACGTAGTAAGTACAGTGTAGCATGTTTGGTTCTATAAAAGATTGACACATTAGTTTTCGGCTAAAAGTCACGTTCAAATAACAAAAACAGTGATCTACTATATAGAGTAAATAAGTGTTTGTTGCTTTAAGGAAAAAGTTGAACAGAGATTTTACAGGTGGCCTAGTTGTATCTCTTGTGTCATCTGAAAAGAGTGGAGTTAACTTTCTGAGTGTTTTTAAAGTCTTAAGTAAATAGTTCATACACATAGAGTAAATATAAGGAATTGTGAAATGTGGGAATTTGTGTTGAAATATTAGTTGTTTGATTTGAGAGCATAAAATGTGATCTAAGGCTTATGGTACGTTTATACAGTTTATGAGTTCTACTTAACCTATACTACGAATTTAATTTCAATTTTTAATAGTTGAAAGTATTTCTAAAACTAGTACACCAGACGAGATCCAATGCCAGCTAAATCTCATATTTATGATTATGATTTATCTGACTAGAGTTAAACGTAGCTACATATTGGGTGAGGTTGTAAATGATAAATCTTGAGCCGTAACTTTTTAATTGTAACTGTGTGTAAATCTCATTGCGTGTCAGCGATATTTTGGCTCTAGCTCTAGTAAACCAATTTGTTGTAGCTCATCTCTGTAGCAAAAGAAAGTAATTTAAGATCAGATTTTAAAGACGGAATCTCCAAATCTTCTATACAATTTAAAGCCACTTGCACTTTAATATCAAATCTATGATTTTAATTTCAAAGAACTATTTACCTCATAGAGCGTTAGAAACCAAATACTAACCAATAACTCTTAGCTCTTTTTACTTAACTACTATCCAACCTAGAAATTTTAATTGGCTACAAAATATACTCTTTACAACAGAATCAAATTTTTTTAACCAAACGCACAAAATAATTGGATCTCGTCACCTCACAACAATCACTTCTCTAGCTAACATGTAATAATCATTGTAAACCACTTTATACAGCTACTGACGCCCTTCCTTCAATAATCATTTCAATAGCCCATTGTTTGTCACCCTACAACTTTACTCATTGATTTATTAACCGTGGGAAAGTCTCAACTCAAAAAAATGCTGCATCACCTACAATCATTCATTCTTCCAGCCAAACTCCCAATTTAAAAAAAAATCTCAAAATGATGGCAACTTCACACTCAACATTTGCTCCACTTCGTAACATCATTCCTCAACAACAATGCTCTACCTCTACTCACGCTGAAACTATGACATCCAACAATATTAATAATATTCAAAATCCTCAACAACAAATACTTCCAGCATCATCTTCAGCGTATCAAGTCCATGACGGTTTTGCCACAGTACGAAAACGAAAAGGTCCCAGCTGCGCTTCTATAGCTATGCGACAACAAGAGTATTCTAATAATAGTAATGTCAACAATGATAGCAGTAGTGGTGTCAGTAGCGTTGACAGCAATAGCAACAGTCCACGACAACATACTCAACAATCACTTTATTCTAATCAACATACTAATGGAGCAATTAGGACCACCCAGAATCCTATAATACAGGAACATAATTATACTAAATTACCACCAAGTCCAACAACAAGTTGCTCACTATGAACAATTTCAAAATCAAGCCATCCAACAATTATATTCCCAACCACCAAAAACCAGAATTCCAATGTCCGCCAGTTTTACTGGGGCAACTCAGCAACAATTGCGTAACGGTGCTACAAAGCCTAAAAGATCGCCATCTTTTTTCTCTACTCTCACCAGAAGTCAATCGAAATTGGTGAAAAGTACTTCAATGAATGGCACAAATGGTTCAAGTATCAATATGGGAGTTTACGCTGATGTATCCCAATTAACTAATAATGGCAACCGAACCAAGTTTTCAAATGGTGCAAGATTGTCCAGTCAGTCATTTATGGGTCAGCTAAATACTGCGAATAAAGATTTTAGAAGAACGACGATGCCATGGACCAATCAGAACACAGCGCCAATATTTGAACAGAAACATTCGCCAAATGGAGAATTAACTAGTGGCCAATGTTCTTGTGCATCTTGTGCTCTAACACAATTAAGAGTACCACCTTGTCCATGTACTCAGTGTGTAATGACGATGACAATGATACACCAACAGCACCAGAAATCTCACCAAAATGGTGCAAATGAACCAGGAGCAAACAATCATCTGGCGCGAAATTCAAAACCAACCAAAATGCCTTCGTCAAGTCTAAGTCGTAAATTGAGACGACTTGTATTGCCAAATAAATTATTTCAACCGACATCAGCGCCAGATTCCAATGGTGGCAATGTGACAAATTTATCTTATCACTCTATGTCACAAGGGCCGCTAGTTTCAAATGGTCATCAATATCCTAATCATTTTCAACAACAACAACAGCAATGCTATAATATGTATGGCAATGGCTCATTATTACAGCCATCAATGACGTCATCGACAGGAAGCCTAAATCAAATTTCCCCGCGTCTTTTAATGTCAACCAATGGTAGCAACACTAGTGGCCTGTCAAGTTCAAATAATTCTGCAAATATGTTTACACTAAATAAAAGTGCGGAGATGCTAAGTCAATTAAATCATCGACAAGAGAATAATTTTAATGCCAATGGACTACAACATGGTGGTCACAATATGACAACGATGACAAGACTGAGAAATTCAATTTCCGATAATAGTATCGCAGCAGCTAATGGAAATAATGTTAATGGTGTAGTGAATTGTGCTAGTGATAATATGAATGGACGACATTTTCATCGCAGTTGCTTTCTTCCCAAGGCTCCTTTGCTGGAACCTGTGATGGAAGATAATGGAATCCCATGGAGAACTAGGAAAGATGTTCCTTGGTGGGAATTGGCGACGAAAAGATATCGATATAGAAGTTGTCCTATTCTTGAAGAGTCACAGCAGGTAAATTAAGATTAAGGGAACTACACTATAAAATTATTTTACTATGTGTTACACAAGAGTTAAAATATGTGTAGCAACTGATACATGTGTATGCATCTAACAATTTTTTTCTTGGCTACTAATTTACAATTATAAGGAAAGATAGAGAGAAGGAGGGTTGAGAAATCCAGCATAGAAAAAATATTATAGTTTTAGAATGCAGTGAAGGACGTGTTTAATAGTATGCACTTTTTGTACACTGTTCTCTTCCTGAGTTGTGTAACATTAGAGCCGATTGTGGGACGTTTTTTTAAAGATAGCAGGTAGCATAAACTACATAAAGTAATCAGACAGGAGATTTTTTTTACTTGGTATAATAAAAGTAAAGGAAATTGTGTGTAGAGTACCGTATACGAAATAATGTCGTTACAGCTAAGCTTACACATAACATGGCTAAAAATGTTATGTAATGAGTTTTGTATATTGTTAAGATGCTAATAAGGTTTAAGTTAGTTGAACTGCATAACGTAAAATTTTCAATGCACTTTTCGTAATATAGCCTTCTTACTTCACTTCACTCAGTTACGCAATATCAATATATGAGACTCTATACTAATTTATTTTTCTGGAGTATGTTGTAGAGCGTCCGTGCTTCCAGCTTATTTTGGAAGCTCTGAACTCAACTCGTTCCCCTCATGTTACATAATTTATACTCCCTTTTCTATATTCATATTTTCATTTCAAACAGAACTCATATGAGAGTAATATGTATGTG
This sequence comes from Oncopodura yosiiana, assembly GCA_009869805.1. Lineage (NCBI taxonomy): Eukaryota > Metazoa > Arthropoda > Collembola > Entomobryomorpha > Oncopoduridae > Oncopodura > Oncopodura yosiiana. The sequence continues at coordinate 6,361 of VCNE01001658.1, forward strand.
GTGATGACACAGTCATTTCAATTCTGACAACTGGTATAAAATGGTACGCAATTATATATATAGTCTTCATATTTGAGAATTAAGGTGATTGCCACGCTTCCTGTTCCAAAGTCAATGTCACTGGAGAAAGCTTTACCCTTTCGTCACTCTTTTATAATCTACCCTCATCATGTATATCAAGTCGATTACTGTAGCAAAGGTTTCCTATATTATTGCGTAATGGGAAGAATATATGTGGAATTTGTGTCTAATATGTTATTTGTACCGTTAGATCATTCTCTGACTAGAATAGTATGAGATTGATTACCTGTCAGAAGTCAGAATGCATTTTAGTACTAAAAGATTTTGTTATTCTGTTGTTCAGATGACTTATTACTACACTAAGTACTTTTCTACTATTATGCTGTGAGGGTGGCTTAGTTGCTATACTAAAGAAAATTTTACTGTGTGTTATAACTATATAAGCTGTACTTTTATTAGAGTTGTTAATGTATTCATATACATGTGCACAGTAGATTAGTATTACAGCAATTGAAAATCAACTGCTGAGCAACATAAGCAGCTACATATGTACAATTATAAATGAGTTTGGAAGCAAAGCCAAGATAGAAAAAATAGGAAATGTACAATAACAGAGTTACATGACACAACAGAAATACAATATAATAACAGAGAGAGAGAGAGAGAATAAGTGGCTGAGTTGAGCAAACTAAAGCTGAGTAGCATAACATGACACATTAATTTGGTACACTGGAGTAGAATTTGTGTTTCATCTGTCATGTCACTTTTCAATCATAGTGTTCAAGTTCAGTATGAAGAAATAAGTTTTGAACAAACATTGGAGTTCTATTGTAATGTGTTCTATGTTTTGAGCCAAGTTGGAAATATGATAGGAGCTCTGTTAGTTTAGCTTTGACTTTTGCTTCATTTTTCTAGAGCTAAAATACCAATGTAAGTAATGTTAGGTTTGATGTACTTAAACTGACGACTGTTGTATTTTCTTCTCTTGTCATGTCACTAATAGTTTCGTTGAGAATTGTGTAGAGAAATAAGTTGGAAGAAAATAGATTTCGGTTTATGTAAATGAGCAAGTAGTGCACACTAGAATGAATAAGACAGACATTGCTTACCTTCTCTTTAGTTTGAGTTTGTCAATTTTTTATGTTGCATTATATAGAAGCTACAAAAACTAATGATGAGTTCATAATGCATTCGTTGATACAGAGATTTGAGGTTTTAGTTATGTATATAAATCTGATGCTTGTAGAGTATATTAATATTGGTGTAATGACTACCTACATATTTAGTCAACCTAATGAATCTAAATGACGACAAAACTCTAAGAAAAGTGATATAAAAGTGAACTGAAAGGCTAAGACGTAAATACAATTGGTACACTGTAGTAAGAAATCTTTTATCGTACACATTTGCTGACAGTAAGAAGTAAATGGTACACTTTAATAAGGTCTTTTATCGTACATAATTGTGGCTTGTGCAGTAAGACTTATGGAATTGATGTGAGAGACATTCTAGTTAATTTGACAGGCAGCCGAATTTATGGGCATATATGTTGAAATTAGCAAGAAATCATGAGCTTGCTACAAGAATTGAAACATTGCTGTTTACTTTAGATGCCCAAAGTTTTATATGTTGTAGTGTTTTTCCTATCCAACTTTTTTGCTATCAATTTAACCTCATTTAAACAATTTTTTCTACCTTAAACGTCTATAAGGATAGAATGTAGTTCTTTTGGACACTTTCTTAATTATTTAGTCTAGTGATAAGAGGAAGCCAAAATGTTAATTCTCAGTTGCGTAATAAGAGCAATTTGATCTCATTTGTAGATTCTCGTTTGATCCATTGAATAAATAAGTTATATAATTGATCGAATAATCTAAAATTCTCAAGACTGTAGTGAGAGTAGTGAGAGTAGCATAGGGTGTGGCGATTACATCTTCGACTCATGATATGATATCATCCCTCTCCAAAAATACTTTAGAAATTGTAACCAGGAAATGTGTTAGGGTTGATGTAAACCAGGAATGTAGTTAGCATGATGGTAAAGTTGATGAAATTGACTTTTTAAGACACACAACACAAACATAGGAAATGTAAGGGGAGGATGTTGTTTTTACTCACCATTATATAACTTTAGCATGAAGTCTACTAGTATACACATCATCGCATACTTAGTTGTTAGTATAGTGAAATGAGTAGTCCGGTGTTGTAATAAAACAAAAAAGCTCTTTGGAGAAGTAGAGAGCCATCATCATTACATATTGAAGGGGAAGAAAAATTTTTGTCTGTGTTTATTTTATGTCGTGTGCATTAAGCTTCATATATTCTTCTGAATCTTTAGAGTCTGCTATGTTTCTAGAGCTGTTGACTTTGAATCGTAAAATGTGATATAAAACTAAGCAATGGATGATGGATTTAAGAAATAAAAAGTTTATGTGGCTATGGTTATGCAACATATTTGTGGCTATTGCTCAACTCTAAATAATTTTTCTCAATGAAAACTTGAACCTTGAAATTAAACTCTGACACACCTTGCAAATTAAATTCTGTGGCTAAGCTCATTCCGCCAAATTGGTACTCAGGATTTTTAGAAACTTTCATTCTCTGCCTTAAATTTGAGCCGTCATTTCTTTGGCTTTTAAGCTACATTTACTTTTATTACTAATTGATCCAGAAACTTCTTATCGCCTAAACTCCTTCTTTGGTTCGAGAAATTCTAATTTAGAATCGTAATCGATTCTAATGGGTTGACTAAATTACACTTCAATTTCCTATTTAGTCCCTAAGTTCCTATTCTTATCTTTATGATACAGAGTTGAAATGCCTTGGGAGTCAAAATGCATTTCTTTAAATGTTAAAGGACATTCAGAGCTCTGACTGCAGTAATTTGTGTAGTAATGAACTTAGCTTGATTAAATACCACACAAGCAATAAAATTAGTTTAGGTGACTCGTGTATATTTAGAGTTGACATTATAGATTGATTAGTGAAGACAGGCGCCTCTGCACTTAGAACTCATCAATCGCCTTCACTCTCAAAGTCTCATTTTTACCTTATTCAATGCAACACCATAGTAAAGATGTGTCCAGTTGATGTAAGGTACATTACAAGCTGTAAGATAAGGTCTAGACATTAGCATTACACAGTTGGTTCGTTCGTACAACTTTTCCATATGAGCATTTACATATTATGTTTATTTTGAAAAGATTAGGGTGCTTACTGTCCTGTTCATAAGAATGATGAGTTAAGAGCCTTAGGGCCCAGCTCAGGACTTGTATAGCTCAAAGGGTACTTTATAACTCTTGTCCTATTTACATAAATTGTAATTTTTAAATACAGTTCAAGATGTTTCATACATTTCCAGCTCTCCATTAGAATATAAGAGTCCAGCTGAATTTTACTATAGAAATAATTTCTTTGGCTTTTCTACTAGAGGATAGGATAGGTTTTTTGGTGAGTAATGAAGCATTGTGTTGAAGCTGTCGTTTACGTAATAACTCACTCAACTTCCAATCCACTTTCTTATTAGCTCCTATTGTAATGATAATTTGAATTCGATCTAAGGATGTACAGTGGACTCTCTCTATAACACAACTCTTTATAACGTAAATCTGTCTTAGTAGAATTCTCAGTCGGCCAATTCCCTATACTAATACATTACGCTCACTCTTTTTATAACGGATTTGTCTATAACGGAAAACTTCCTATAACTATTTGATGGCATTTTATGAAAAATTACTCTGTGTATAACGTAAATCGGCTCAAAATGCTACCTTAGCTTATATATTTCT
>VCNE01001661.1:0-16479 GCA_009869805.1 Oncopodura yosiiana
AAGAGTTTTGGCATGCAATTAAAATGATGAGAAAAAGCAAATATACTCCAAATGCTATAAGTGAGGACTCGTGGCTAAATTACTACAATAGCATGCTACCTGAGAGAGAAAATAAACTCAGTTTCTACGACATACGTCATGAAAAGTTAGATGCAGCTATAACAATGTATGAATTGAATAACTCTTTAAAGAAGCTTAAAAACAAAAAAGCCCCTGGCCCCGATAGCATTACAAATGAATTCTATCGTCATTTACCAACTGAAGCTAAAGAAGTTCTGTTGGATATATTAAATGAAATTATGGATAAAGAAAAAGTCCCGTTAGAATGGGCAATATCAACAACAGCTATGCTTTACAAAAAAGGCGACTCTATGCTTCCAGAGAATTATCGGCCGATAGCACTACTGAACTCAAGTCTGAAGATATTTACTCATATTATCAACAACAGACTAATGATATGGGCAAATCAAAATAATATTCTACCAGAAGTGCAAGGAGGCTTCAGAAAGGGACGTGGATGTGATGACCAAATATTTTCACTAAATGCATGCATTCAGATCTCTTTAAGAAATAAACCTAAAGGAAGAGGTAAAGTAAAAGAGATAGATAAATCAAAAATGTATGCTCTATTCGTCGATTTTCAAAGGGCTTTTCCGTCTATTCATCACAATAAATTATGGTCAAGACTCTTCGACATAGGTGTCTCAGGCAAGATTATTAGAATTCTACAAGATTTGTATACTAATAGTGGAACTCAGATAAGGCTGGAAAATGGATTGAGTAGAAGAATTGACATGACTATCGGCCTAATGCAGGGGGAGGTATTATCACCATTATTATTCAGCTTATATTTACATGATATTGACGATATACTTCAGAAGATAAGCATATATGGTATCAATTTAAATCAGCAGTCAACAATTCATTTATTGCTTTATGCGGATGATACAGTAGTCCTTGCACCAACTGCATTAGCCTTGCAACGTAAAATAAATATTCTTCAAAAATACTTTGAGTCGCTCAGTCTGATAGTCAACATGAATAAAACGCAAGTAATTATATTCAGAAGAGCAGGCAGAATTTCAGTAAATGAAAAGTTTCATTATAATCAGTCACCGATAGCAATTGTCAATGAGTATGTCTATTTAGGCGTATTATTCTCCAGCTCTGGTATATTCAGCAAAGCAGCATGCAACTTTAAATCCAAAGGACTTAATGCTATCGGAGCCATGTGGCCAATTCTGTACAAAGGAAAAGTTGTCAATTTTGATACTCATAAAAAGCTCTTCAACTCATTAGTATCCTCTGTTGTCTTATACTCATCACATATTTGGGCTTTGTCTTATTCTGATATACTAGAAAAGGTTCAGACTCGATTCTACAAAAGACTTTTCTGGCTAGACAACAGAACAGCGAATTATGCATGCAGATTAGAGACTAATACTCAGGTCTTAGAGTTAAAAGTTGTGAGTCAAGCTCTTAATTATTTGTATAAACTAAGAAAAATGGATGATAGTAGAATTCCAAAGAAATGCTTTTTAAATTTGCTACAACATGCAGAAAAAGACAAACAACAATACAACTGGGTGTCTCAACTAAAAAAGCTACTGATTCCAATCAATTATGATCATGTCGTCAACATCACAAATGCATCAGATGTACAAAACATTAAGGAAGAGATTATGGATTTGTTGAAAGACTTTTATATTCAAGCAGACGTCACCAGACTAAACAATTCAGCAACCTATTCATACTATGTTCAACTGTACAATATGCATAATTCTAACAGTAGGTTGCCATTATACCTTACCTCTAGCCTATCCTTAGAAAAAACTAGATTGTTATGCCAGCTTAGATTAAATCAAGGTAGATTTGTATATAGCAGTAACATTAAGGTTCAAAATTTAGAAACACTGGATAGTTGTACTATATGTGAAAATGTAATTTTTTGTTAATGATTCTACAGACGAAGATATTTTCCACTTTTTGTTTGAATGTAAGACGTATGAAAACATAAGATATACATATTTAAATAATTATGCTTATGATATAATGAATAATCACATCAAGAAAGAAAATTTTTGGAGTCAACTCAACTGGAATAATATTGAACAGTGTGTTAAATTATGTAATTATATTGTTGAATGCCTTAAAGAGAGAGAAAGATATATTGATATATGTCTAAAAATGATGAAACAATTGTATATACCGAACTCAAATTATTATATGTAAATGAATACCAAATGTGCTCTATGGGTGTAATACCTGAGAGAGTTTAATAATAAAAACACTTTACTACTACTTACATTCCTTTGAAACTATACTACTATATATGTATATACATATATATATATATATATATGCTACGTACACTTCGTCTAAAGATATTAGGTACTGTGTATATATACTATCAATCACTATGATCAGTGGAGAGAAAATGTTGCTCAGAATCTCAAGTAGGTTAGATTTTAGAAGTTGGTTCTTTTAGCTTTCCATTTGTGACTCCTTTTTCTCTTCATATCTTTTCACTACGACATTTATCAGATGTCACCAAAAATACCTAGACCAAAAAAGTGATACAATGTATACTCTGTCTAGCCTTAAGCTACGTATTTTACTCTAGTACTTCACTCACTACATTACATAAAGAGGTACTTCTTTCCTCAAAACTTTTGAAAATTTTTCACCAGCTCTATTGTATGTCATCTTATTGTATTTATAAGATATGCAAAAGAATACAGTAAATAAATGCCTCTAAACCTGTGTCAGTTGGTTCAGGGAGATGTACATAGAGACACGAGTACAGCAAGGACAAGTTTTAACAGTTTTTTTGTTATGCAATATTCAACATATAGTGAAATACATGTCATGTGAAAATGCTTATACAGCATAAACAAAAGTATGAAAGTTGAAGATAGAAGGAAACAAGTCTAATACGTCGGAAATCCAGGTCACATTTCATTTTATTTCATTTGAGTGCATCTACAATATATTGTGTGTGTGGATACCGTGAAAATCTTTTTCTTGCATCATAAAATCTGAGATTTGCAAAGACTGGAAGAAAAAAAAAGACCAACTGCAGTGTCTTTATAAGGTGGAAATATGCATACAAAAGTAAAGAAAATACATAGCAGCAAATACTTTCTTCTTTTCATTGGCTGCAAGTAAATATTGACTCGAAAGAGTTGCTTTCACTTTCTCCATTGCCAATGTAGATTGCTCTCATATTGAAAAAGTGAGCGTAGGCTGCCTGTCTGCTAGTCTGGAATGTTGAACTTTAAGAAAATACTATAGAGTATTTACTTAGTGTTCCAGATATTACATTGTAGAGAAAAATAATCTACTATAGGAAATTCATAGTCTATGTTATATGTACTATAGGCTGTATAGGCTTCATTATTGTTGACAGTTTATAGAAAATCCGATTTGTAAACAAGTTTGGGCAAAGTACTTAGATCGTAGTTTACTACACTGTAGCAAATTAATTTGGATGTATATGTATATTTTCTTCAAGAACTATCAGAAGAAACCAACAAAATTTACAACTAAATCTTTGAAAGTGAAAACTAAAATTCTGCAATGCAATTGTGCTACTACAACTTTGCGTTTAGAACTACAAAAGTGTAATCTGACAAAACAGTGCAAAACTTTCTCTGAAAATCTTTGAAACTTTCTCTCTCCAAAACAAAATGATTAATTATTAGATATAAAATCAACTACAAAGTTTTGACTTACCACAAAGTCATAACCTAAAAAGTCAAAACAAAATTTGTATTTTAGTTTAAGTAAATCAGTTTTTATACAGATAGACAAACTTACACAATAAGGGCACCAACATAAAATGAAAAATACAATGATGAGTACTGAGAGCTTAAGAGTTTTACTTTTAGCTTTTGACAATTTATTTTGAGCATTTTCACTCCGACGAAGAGCTAGTGGATTTTTCCCATTAGAATTCCCATTACGTGGTGAAGAGCATATTGCATTTTCGGGGACGGTTAACATTGCACTGTTGACATGATGTCGACCTCTTCTTGAAAATCTTGTGCTTAGTGTTCGTAACATTCTGCTTTCTCCAACAATTGAGACTGTTGCAATGGAAAATTTACAATATTATACTGTACTATTAAAATATATCATAATTATGAAGCTTACTAGAATTATCATCAGGACTAGATGATCGATCGTTAGTGGAATTTTCCATTTCTTTAGACTTGCTCATAATTTTCCAAAGCATTCTAGAGTACGTGAAAATAATCACAAGAAGAGGAATAAAGAAAATGACAGAGACAAAAAATATGGAATAGAGTCTCTCATCATTTTCACTTGAGAGAAATCCAACTGTGACACATTGTTTGAACTATATACAAGAAAAAAAGAGAATCATATTAGAATAGTAAAAGATTTTTATACTTTTAAAAAAAGTCATACCGATGGATACTTTGGATGTGAAAGAAGATTAAAGATCACCGTCTACAAAATGAAAAAATACAAATTAACTCTTTTTCTTATTAGAACCAAAAAGAAAACATTAGAATGTGTTTGAGCAGCAGATCGATAAGCACACCTTTATACTTTCACTCTATTTAGCAAGTAACACGTAGAGAAAGGTAATAAAAAGTAAATCTTGTAGTGACAGCTCAACGCTGGTTGCCCACATTAATAAGAAAGTGACCACCAGAGAAAAACAGAGAGAGAGAGAGGAAACCACAGGGAGAAAGTTATTAAGATGGGAAAGCAGTAATTTCATGAGCCAATGAGTTTAATGCCAACATACACTTTATGAATCCTTAGAGTGTCTACGTAGTAATGTAATGAATAACATCCAAAGTGAAGAAAGTACCCGCAGTCATTCTTGATCTAGTTATGTATATGTGTAGGCCACCAGCCAAAAACTGAGCTTAGTGTAGAGAAAAAGCTATTAGCAATTTACTTCCGATTCTTCCAATTTGCGGTTTGGGATTACGTACAAAAGTTGGCAAGTTTTGGGGGATATTAGTAGCATTACTATTACAGAGTCTGGCCAAAAAGATCTTAAATACTAAAAGTTTTATTATAGTTTGAGCAAAATGTCTGTCGTTCACATACTAGGTTTTCTTTTGAGGAAAACAGTGAAAAAATATATGAGCAACGTCAACACTTGTTGCAACATGTGGAGAAATCGGGGATCCATTTCGCAACTAAAAGAAAACAATGCTTGTCGCAGCACACCCACATAATTGCACAATCGTTACGCGATATACACAAAGCGATAGCATTAGTAAAGTTTGATTCAACTAAATAAAAAAGAAAGGCTGAATAGTATTCAATGAATACAGTGCTTTTTGTGTGCTACTTTTACTTCTATGGGTTCATGAGTAACATCCTGAAACAGATGGGTATTATGTTATGGAAAGATGAAATGGCTAAGTTTATATTTTCACAAAAAAAGATTGAAAAGGATGAAAAACCTGAAAGCCGTCGAAACAATTATATGCAGGAAAGGAATTGAATTGTTTGAGTGAGTTAGATAAGTAAAAGCTGTTCTTACGTAAGACTCTTTTGTGTCCTTATTTTTCAAAATTTTAGCAATACTTTTTAAAACCGTTAAGTTTTTACTGAAATTTCACTCTCAGCCATTCCTGGGTAAAGCTACAAGAATAAAAGAAACAGAATAGTATGCCAAACTAGAGACAATTGTAATTGCAGTTTTGTCAAGTTTCAAGCTTACAGGCATTTCTCTTATATAAAAGAGAGAGTCTCTTCTTGTTTCAAGGAAATGAAAAGAACGGAAGAAAAGAGAGACTCTAATTTGGTTTGTATGCCCATTACTTCCAATTGTAATAACATTAGTATCATTATATACCCAGTGTGTACTATTACAAACATATACATGCACAATAAGAATACTTTGCGAAGTCGCCTACTTTTTATTTATCTCCACAACTTTTAATACTTAATGCTTCTTTCTATATTATATAACTCAAATCTACACAGTAAAGAAAACTATAAAAACCCCTTTTTTCTAAAGCTTAAAATGTAATCTTTTTTCATAACTTATACTCTACAAAACTCATCTGAAAAAAATATTTAATCCACTATGTATATATATGGAAATCTTTACAGAATTTTATACTCGGTGAAACACAACTTTGAAGAAAATCATTTGAGAAAAATCTTTTTTCTTTTTCTTCTAACTCACTAGTACATATTTCCAACCAGATTTTTAAGAAGCTTTTTTCAACTCAGAATAAAAAAGATGCTTTCAAAATCTTTTGATGGTAAACCTTGAAAATCTTTTTATTTTGTTTTCGCAATACATTTTAGTTTAGTACATTGAGTTTTCATTTCTTTTAGCAAGATGACGAACATTTTTGTTATTTGATCAATGCTCTACATTTGTCGTCATCTCTGTATAAATGTAACTACTTTTTAGAAAAATGTTTTTCGTACTATAAATATCTTTTGCAATCACATTACCGAGAGCTCAATGTTCACTGAGAGGAAAAGTGTCGTAGGAAGTGTGGTGAGTGAGTAACTTTATTCCGAGTTGTTAAAACAGAAAAAGAAACCTTATGGTAATCGTCTTTTATCTCCTTTGAGATTTCCCTAGGATGAATTTCTAACCTATATATTTACCAAATGTACAATTGTGTAATATTGTGATGAAATATAGATACATATATATGCAAGATATTCAAAAAGAGCTACAAAAAGAATTTCTTTCAGATGAAAAGAAAATCTGGATTATAAAGTTCAAGTGGCTTAGACTCTTTCAAGATTGAGGACATAAAAATGGACTTTTTTCCTTGAGCCACACACAGTCCTCGTCGTCTTTATATATCACTTCATAGTATTCCTATATTATTTTATATTATGGCCACTCCAGCTACTAAACTACAGACGACTCTCTTTCTATATGTAGTTTTGGCATAGTTGGCAATTCTTTTTTGTCTCATGCTGTTTCATTCTTTTTAACTAGTAATATGAAATCTACTAAAAGTAAAAACTGGAAATTCTCATCTCTTGTTTGCCCTTTTGAGACTGCAAGAGAGTCTTATGGCTTTTCTTTGTTGCCATTTTTTTATTCAGTTTTTTCAAACCTTATATCCGGTTCTCTTTCACTGTACCATTTATTTGCGTCTTTTCTCCACTCTAAACTATATATACTATTCACAGAAAGCTAAAGGCAATGGTGTTGTATTACAGCATTTGATACTGTCCTTACTGAGGAAAGAAGACTCTCAACTTATTTCACATTGTTAGTATTGTTGAATATCTATATTATTCTTACTTTCCTTCTGACTGTGTAGGCCAAAAAGTTCTTTTCCTAGAGACATAAGATAAAGTGATAAAGCTAGTTCATAATGGATCGAGTCTATATGTTGTAAGATGAATGCTAAAATAGTCTCTTGGGGAGAAATATAGGAAAAGCTTGAAAAATTGTTTCGTATTTACTTACACAGCTTCAAAGTCTTTTGGCCTTTGCCTTGTGAAATGGAAGACTTTTCCTTTTATATATATACTTACAAGCTACAGGCTTCTCTACAAGTATTATATAATACAAAAGGTTTTTAAGAGCGTTGATTGAGTTATGGCTTTTCTCTACACTCAAGGACTACTTATATGAAATACAACCCACCATCTTACTCATCTGTAATAAGTAGCAATTTTTCCATCTTTCTCTTTTTCTACTAAAAAGAAACTATAGAATGAAGAATGAAAAAAATGGAATTGTAGTAGGCGGATATATAGACATCACATACAAGTAGTTGAGTATAGTAGTACTATAGTCAAGTGTATATCATGTAGCTATAAGAGAAAGTAATGAGGAAAGGAGCTTTAAGATGATTAATGAGGAGATCTCTCTTACTTCGTGTAATAGAGTACGTCACTCGTGGAGAAAGTTGATCATTCCCACTATATAGAGGTAAAAGTGTATCAAAGAGTTGTATAATACTTTTTCCTATATATAGATAGATTTATGTGTACACTGTTGATACACAGGCCATTATCCATATCAAGCTCTATTGTTATATAGTATGGCATTTGAGCAAATAGAAGCTTAAACTCTAAAGCCTTAGAGCTAGAAAGGCACTCGTGCACTACAAATGTAGCGGAGCAATTGACGGGTGATAATGACAATATATAGATTCTAGAGTAACATTTCAAGAGTGTCGATCAATCTACTAGTCTAACTCTTATCAGTGCAACAGAGAGACGAGACTATAAGTAGTAGACGACTAGTCCAAAATAAAGTGGAGACTATAATATAGAGATGTGGTTGACAGTCTCAAGTCTTGACAGTGATTGACTTTTTTTACTTAAAAAATAATATAAGTCAAGGTCAGTTCTATTTTTTTTGAGCTGTAGGATTTAATTACAGATGTTTTCTCCATGTTAAAAGTGACAGGCCCAAAAAAAATGTAATTAACTGTCTTGTTTTGAGCAAAATGAGCGTGAAGGTTGAGAGAAAACTTGAATTAGTATTATGCTTTCCTTTTACACTAGCTATTTGTTTGTTGTATCACTTCCATTAATTTAAACACAGTTGGGCCACACATGTCTTTTTCTCTGGAACAATTTGTTTTTTGAGCCCATTATAAAAACGAGAGCTCTTTTATTCTCTTGCTTGCTATTCCTTTGTAATTGTAATCTTGTGCCATTCATCGTCGTATTTTACAAAAGGGAAAAAGAATGTTGTAAGAAACCAAAGCTCTTTTGGTGGCATACAGGACAGCCAAGTAATAGCAATCAATTATGTCTGGCTCATTGCTTTGGTCTTTATAGCGAAATTATGCTCTTTGCAGATAAAAAGAGCAGTGAGAAAATATGTGTAAAAGGAACATTGGAAAGCATTGTATTTGTATGTAGTTAAAGACGAGACGACGATATTTGATGTTGCAAAAAAGTTTTCAACATTAAACTTATTCAAAAGCATCTCTCTCTTTTCTAGAATTACTACTAGTCGTCTTTACTTTAACACTATTTTTAACACACACTTTCATCCATATGATTATGTCTATATAGAAAATTCGTTTTTTTACTCAAAATCCGTAGTTGTAACAGCTGTTGTCTCATTTTCCTCACAGTTCTTTTCTCTCTTCACTATCATTTGTGTTCCAGCCAAATTACTATCTGGCACACAAATAGCGTCACAAGGAATTTTTTCCTACCGCATGCTGAGAAATTCTTATGGCACATAAAACCACAGGTTGGTGGTGTGTATATAGTTATGTCATTTTTTTTCTCTGGAACAAATGGCTTGAACCTAAATTACTTTTTTGGACGAGGATTTGTACTATATAAAACAACATTCGGTCGATTTTTTGACTGATTTCAAGGCTATACCATCAATTTAAAGTTGTTTCTCAACTCATTCAATAATATTAAAGTAGTCTATATAACCTATATATAATATGTGGTCTGGGAGGTAAAATATAGAAAAAGTTTTTCTTATGTATATAAAAATTGCTAAACCATTTAGCGAGATTAACTTTATTACCTTTTTTTCCTGCGACCACGGATGTCAATAACAGGACAGAATACACAAACCGAAGAAAGACCAATAAAAATGAAAGCATTTGAACTTTCTCTAAACTACTTTTACTTGAGTACTACTAAGATGCCTAACATTTATTTCTATTGCTGTATATGTGGTTTGGTTGTCTGTATGACTGGAGCAAATGTCCTTTTAGCTAAATCAAATATCGAAACTGTTGCTATTTGCCACACAATGTACTCCGTGACTGAGGACAAAGTTTATTTAATATCTTGGCTAAACTGTGTGAGAGAGAGAGAGCTGGAATGTATTTATGTGCCTTTATATTTTACTACTATGACTTGACTTTTAGTTAACTTTGGGTTCAAGTGTATATAATAATGTTCAAGTTTCTGGCGAAATTTCAACAAATGTTGTATGTAATGTACATGTATAAATGTATATTATGATGAAGCGTGCAATTGTGGAGAAATAGGAAAGGAAGAAATTGAGTTATGGCATGTGGACCAAATGATTTATTTTCTGGACTAGAGCGTATAGAATTTCTCTGCAGCTTTGTGTATATCTATAGCTCTATATAGTTTATAACGTCATTAAATAATTTCTCTCATAAGCGCCAGCCAAAATGTTAGAATGTGAGTGTGGAAAGCATAGAAATGTTTAGAACGAGGATAGAAATGAAAGTGTAATTAAGTGGTTCCCAAAATATGCAGAATTACAAGGAAAAGTTTCTGTAGCAATTCTTTACTAAGCTATAGACAACAACAATAATGTGAATTCATTAAAACTTTCTATGAATATACTAACAAAGAATTGTATGTACAGGTGTGATATATTATTATTTAAATTTGCTTTACAGAATAGTGAAAGTGATGTCATTATAGTACAATTTTAACTTTGCCTTTCAATACGTTTTGTAAAGTTCAACTTGTATGCCTAGTATAATGGATTTCTTTGTTGAATTGGATTCAATTAGTTTCAATTTCTTTTGATACATTTTCAAATAGCTACATAGAAAGCTAGAATTCTGTATACATACGTGCTAGATAATAAAGTTAATCTTAGATAGAAAAAGTGCTGAATTCCACACACTGTGCAAAAAAGTTTTATCATTCCACGACGCAGATGTTTCATTGAAATCAGATGGGAATATAAAATCTTGATCCAATCACACAAAGTTGTCTTATTAAGAATTGACTGACAATGACACAATGTGATACACTGAACATTTCTTCTTTGAGTTTGGTGTAGACACTGTATTTACAATTTGAAATGAAAAAGCCATAAACCTCAACCAAGACTTGACTCACTGTTGCTTACTTTTAAGCTGTTGAACAGTAGAAGAATTTATTATGCATAAGATGAAATTTTGCATACGTCTTTTGAGCTACTTTTCCAATATGCTTTCATGGCTTATAGTTATATATCTTGTACATTGTATAAAGCTATGCAGCTATAAGATGATAAGATGTTTTTCATACATACAAAATTGCATAAGTTCAAGAGCGAGTCTAAGAAAGTAGAAAAATGTATTTGCTCTCACAAAAGTTGGATCTCTGTTGTATAAATTTACATCGAAATAACTTGAGCATGATGACTCGCATGAATACTAAAATTGAATACAATCTCAAGTGTCTATATACATATATAGTGGCATATATATACTGTAGAGCCACAAGAAAAGATTTTATCGTTTGAATATATTGAGTGATATGAAGTGAGGTTTATCCTATTAAGGAAAAAAGGTTTCGCCTATATAGATATGCACTTTACAAAAAATGTAAAATTCTATTAGAGAATTCTCAGAATTTTCGCGACCCATAGACACACAATATAAATATAAAAGCTCTTATAGAATTGAAGATATTGGAACAAGCAAAAAGACTAAATCACATCTGCTGCTCAAAGAAGAAGAAGCAATTGTAGAAATTGAGTAATTTAGTAGTGAACTGACCTGTGGTAGTGAAAATATTATACTGGAAATCCAAGCTATTCTCAACATGCCTTTCACTCTGTGCATCCCTTCAATTGTTTTAAAGGGATACATGATCGCCCAGTAGCGATCAAGAGATATACATATCAGCACCATTGACGAAAGGAAGAGACCAAATACTCTTATAAACTGTAAGAGAATATATAAACTTATATTAGATGAAGTACCATAAAACAATTGTGAAAATGGAAAAAGTCACTTTAGCAAATAAATCCTATTTACTCTCTCTCGAAGCTTAAAGAAGTTCAAGGTTTTTTTTCTTACCATACACAATTTACATAAAATATTCCCTCCATAGAATTGTATCGTCTATAAGAAGATATATAAGGAAAATCATGTGAAGTTGATATTATCATAAAGTCTTCAGAAAGTAAATATATTATATAAATATCTTACCAGTCTCCAAATTATTTCTAATGGAATAAGGCCGAAGCTTACGACTATTAGAACATTTATAAATGATTTAAAATCCACTGACTTTGATAGATCATTACAAATTCTATTATTTAATGCTATATTACCCAAGTCAGCTATGCAAAGATGTAGAATTAGGAGCGTGATGCGACTTTTCTGTTTTGAATATTGTCGGTAGACGCTTACGAAAACAGATAAGTTTCCTGTTGCAGCTATAAGGAATAAAACAGAGTAGGCTATCACACAATTTTTGGAATTCTCAGATATTGTTGTAAACGCTGGTGGCAGTTCGTGTGACAGAAAGTCTGTGGTATTGGTTTCGTCAATATTTGAGGAGTTAGAGGAGAAAGAGTCATTAGATTCAAATACTTCCTTTTCAACCTCCTCCACATTAAACACATTTTCGTAAATTGAACTCTGAGCATTGCTACTTAAACTCTTGTCGACACTCATGTTGAACTTTTTATGTTTAACTTTCTGTTCTCTATATACGCCCGCACACTTAACACTCACAACAACTTTTCAACACTTTCTCATAAAGAGTAAAATACATCAAAGAATGACATCTCACTTTTTGATCTCATATCTCACTCTAGTTCATTGCTGACGTACTATTATTGAATTTACATTGTATTCTACATATTGAAACGATGAGACCACTGACCACAAAATAACCTTGAGCAATTGATATCTCAACTTGAAAGTGCTTCTTCTTTTCTAGACACTTTAAAGGTCTTAGAAAAACACGTGTGCAAACTAATGCCACTTGATATATCAAAGGACATTCACATTTCACGAGATTCACTTTAACTCTCTTTTATTGGATTTGCTTCGTTTAGCTTCTAGATCTCATTTTCAGTTCAAAGCGAGAAAGAGAGACTCAAAGGGCTTCTTCAAGTTTAGAAGAGATTATTAAATTTTTGTACACATAAGGTTACTTCCTTTTTTACAGACTTTGTGACCCTTTGTAACTGTTTGATTTTATCAAAACACTTTTGCCTTACATAGAACATTCTTCTTCCATGGACTTTCACCAACTGAGTGAGACTCAAACACTTTCCGTCTGCTTGGAACCTTGGAGAAAACTCTGCCTCTTTCCACGCTTTGTGCATCGAATACTCAATGAGTCTATACTGCCAAGCAATGCTTAGCATGTCTAAACCATTGCACGTACATAATTTGTCGAGAAAGCCAGAAAGTATTTAGAAAAGTATAGTCTCACATTATACTACCTATGTTGGAGAAAGCATGAAGAGTTATTTCAATCTAAATGTCTCAGTCTCAACCATAAATATGTTCTACTTAAGTGTTAAAATGCTTTGGTGTTTTACATGAAGTTTGGAGATAGATATTATGTGTACCAATAATATAAATATATATATATGAAACTTTATAAAATTATTCTCTATGACAGAAAGCAGATGTTGTCAATTTGTTATAGTAGTATGTCGGATGAAAAACGATAGCACATGGCAATTTTTTTTTCAAAACCAATGATTTTTATCCGAATGAAAGAGTTTCAATGTTTTGTGGCTTTGAGCTTTTCGTACGTGCATAATAATTTATTAAAACAAAATATGACGAGTTTATAGTTTCAGTTCATGCAAACACATAAATTGCATTAGAGATGACTTGTGTGCTGCTGATGATTAGATCATCATATGTATATACATCCATATAGACTCTAGAGAGCTATGTGGTTACGTAACCTAACGTTTTTTGCCAATATGCATTTTTGTAGTGTGTTCAGATTATAAGCCTCACTTGACTCTGTGGTTGTTTGCAATGAAAACCTTCATTTTCCGTATGACTACAGAGAGACAGAAGTGAGCAAACTTTGTTGACTTGTGTAAGCCTTACATTTGATTTTTGACAGTGACAATTCTTTCCTTCACATGTTTTCATTTAGGATGATATTTAGCATTAGTGTCACATCACGTAATATTATGCATGAGCGTGTGAAACATTTGAGGTAGGAGAAATGAAAATCTTGTTTCATGTCAGTTACAGAAAAGATATGGTTTAGTAGAGAGTTACTTTACATATACCTTGAAAACTTATGAAGAGGAGAGACGACACATGTGTAGGAAATTCTAGAGATAGATTTTATGATATACATGTTTTTAATATGGTGCATCAGATTAAATATGTTTGTGAGTTCTGTTTTGACTGACGACTCTATAATTAGATTTGGAATCTTATGCTATCACACAAGTCATAAGCCTATTGGGATCAGATTTAATACGCACAGCTTCACATTTTCTACCACTGTAGAAGATACTCGAT
The DNA here is from genome assembly GCA_009869805.1 of Oncopodura yosiiana. Classification (NCBI taxonomy): domain Eukaryota; kingdom Metazoa; phylum Arthropoda; class Collembola; order Entomobryomorpha; family Oncopoduridae; genus Oncopodura; species Oncopodura yosiiana. Next base: position 14,175 of record VCNE01001661.1, read on the forward strand.
GCCAATTGCAGAAAAACATATTAGTTTAGTTTATGATGTGTCACATAAGACAACTCTTTTTGTTTATCTTTCAAAGTTTGCATGAAATCGTTAATTTCATACTCAAGTGTGTAAAAGATGAGAAGAAATCCTTTTGGGAATTAGTTGTTCTTAGCAAGGCCGTATTTTGTTTTCTTGTACATGTAGGATTTAGAATTACAAGTAGAAGAGAGAGGCTTAAGATATTTTAAAAATGGATTTATTTGTATTATAATGTGAAATTGCGATGTTGGTTTCTGAGAATAAATAAAAATCCATGTAATACTTAACAAAAAATCTCCAGCTCTTTTTTACTTTCGATGTAAGGATATTAGATATCTAGATGTTATATATCTCATTGTGCAAAAAAGTTAATATAAAAATAGACAATGTAATACTATAGAAAAGATTCTATAAAATGAATGTAAGTTCTTATAAGTTAGTTTGCTATTTCCAATGTAGAGAACGAGTCAGAAAAGATGCCAACTTGCTTTTATTCAAATTCTTTTAATTGAATGTCACATGTTTCTGGAAGTAAGTTGAGAATGAGAATTACTGGAAAAGTACCAGTATTCTTATCATTGTAACAAAAGTCTATACAGTATTAGTGAATTTCTTGAAAAGAATGAAAATACGACGAAGAAACTATATTATAGATTTCTCTACTGCGTTGTTTGTTTACTTTTTGACAATAACTTTCGTCAGAGGTTTTATTCTATAAGTATCTTCCAAAAACTCTATTATATATACAGATACAAATATAGCAGTATGTGGTCAGTGTTGATAATAAGATAACATATATAAATTAAAACTAAAATCTAATTGATATTACAATGTAACATTCACATAAAATGTCGAGTGAGCGATATAATAATGAGACTAGTTAAACACTTTGTAGAAACTTTTATATAGTTTAAGATTCGGATTCCAAAACATCAAGAGCCCAAAAATTTTGAGTCATTCTTAAGATTTCAGTTAGTTTTCCATAAGCACTATTGCCTTTTTTGGTTACTAATTTGTAAAATTCAGCGAGTCTCTCATCAGTAGAATTGTAACGTTCCATCTGAAAATAAAGATAAAACAAAATAACAATTAATTAATGAATACTCTCTATGTGATTTAATTTAAAGTGTACAAAACTTACAATTTCCTCACGCTCTTTTCCAGTAATTAACCCCATGCCAGAGGAATAGTTAAAAATCACATCTAAATTAGTAGTATGGCTGCAAAGACGTTCTAAATTATCCAAAATAGCATGTTGCAACTCTTTAGCCATAATCCTAGTAGAGTTGACAGACTCTCCAGTTCCTAGAAGGAAATTGGCAGCATTTGCGTTTCCAGTTTCTTGGAGAATAGTCACCAATTTAGAGAATCCATCTGGTTTAGTGGCAACCAAAATGAAAAATGTGCATAGTTTCTCCTCAAGGCATTGATAATGTGATACCTATTTGAAGATTAAAAAAGTTTTTAATTAGTTATGCAACGGAACTGCTACAAGGTTTACATCAAAAATGATGAACTCTTCAGAGTAAACTTACAATAGCTTCCTTTTCCAATGAGCTAATTAAAGATGTCTTGACTGCTTCCGCTAAAATTCCTAAAAACAAAACCAATTATATTGTATAGCTACTAAAAAGTATATGATTTTCAAAGTATTTTATATATAATCTATTTATTTACCTGGAAAGTTTGTAATAGACTCGCAAAGAGTTTCAATATTTTGTAGAATTTTCTTCATTTGCTCTCCTGCCATTTTTTCTTGGTATTTTTTATAAGAGGAATATCACAATGTTTGTTGTTGATTACACTGTATCGTCAATACTAAAGTGTGTAAGGATCACAACAAGAAAACTGGTTGACTTTTAGTGTAGACAAAAGTTGATTTCCTTCAATTTGGAACGGAACAAAATGCTCAAAAGTTTATTGCTGCTATATAGTGTTTCCTCAAGCTCAAGGTGATGACTGCATTAAATTAGTTTGTTGTATTGACCACTTAAATAGTTCTGTGCTCAAAAATTACTTGTATTTATTTTGCTACGTAATGAGCTACAGGATAAATATAGCTACGTGCAAACACTTGAAGAGCTGGACCTTGACACTCGATTTTTTCATACATCTCTCTCTGCCTCTCAACAAATCTCACAGAATATTAATATTAGTATGTACATACTAATGTATTGCCATTTTCAGCGATCATGAAGTTTATTTTTAGCATTAGTTTGCAAAAGGGTACAAGATTTTCTGTTCTCGTCTTGGTTCATAGATCACTTATAAAAAATTGGCATTT
>VCNE01001663.1:0-18178 GCA_009869805.1 Oncopodura yosiiana
TACTGTTATAAGCAATCACCCGGCGTTAAGATTTGTCAACATTTCTCAGGAATAATGAAGCGAACCGCAATTCTGATTTTTCATGTTCTGCTCTATTAATAGTGGTCAATTCATCAATTAAGGCCAAAAGACCTAATCCATTATTAGCCATTGTTCTCTTGTCCAAAAATCTACAGTCATTATGCTTCTGTAAAAGTTGCCCAACAACTTATTGTATCCATTATATTCCAAACCGACAAACATTTGAACAGTGAAAGAATAACGCCGAATAAATTCAACACTTCTTTTGTACTAATTCAATCAATTGATGACTGCTACTCTACACTTTATAATGCAATAATAGAAATCGTTGACATATGTTACTGTACTTTTTGTTTGCACCCTTTCTCAATAATGTTCCGCAAACCAAAGAACAACTACTGTATACATATATGTAGATATCATATATTATGTTCATATATTTGTTCTATGTCATTGTATCCATTCTTCTCAAGTTCATACAAAGTTAAAATTGACTTTTTGTTCTAAAAGTCTACAACAAGTCTAAGGACAAGAAAAGAGTCGAGACTTTTCAGCCACACTTCAAGAAAAGACATTGTGTAAATGTAAATGTAGTACAAATAGTAAATATTCACGGCGCCATTTCCTCCATCATTTGTCCAGAGTCAACAATACAAGAAGAATATGTGATGTGTACAACATTGTTGAATTGCTAACTGTGTCCATTTCATGACCACAGCATGAGTAGAATAATAGAAACAATGAGAAAAGAGAAACAAGTTATCCATCTTTTGTTAGTTGGAGTCTACATACATATAATGTGAGAAAGGAAGAAAAGTCTCTCTATTTTAAATTCAATTATTTTCTTATTCTTCTTCTCTTTTCCTTTACTCGAGAACTAAAATACTAATAAAAATGAGCCAAGAGTGAAAAAACAAATAGACAAAAGGTAATAATGTAATGCAATACCAATTTCAATTTACTTGTGCTACACCCACCACCCAGGTTTACTTATTGGTTCTAGTATCTCTCTTGTAGAAAAAGCAGATGAACATTTCTAACTCTATATCCCTTGTAATGAAAGTTAAAAAGTAATTCCCAGTACTTATCCTTTTCCTTCATCCACCCTAAAGTACTTAGTAAATATAAATGGCATTACAATTACAACAGGCTAAAACAACTTTTCTCTAAAAAGCCGAAACCGATCACCAAAGAAGAAGTTAAGTCGTCGTCCTCTTATAACTAAAATGACCAAAACAAAACTGGTAAAGATCCTTAGCTCTTTTTTCTCTCTCTATGTCAAAGTCAACCTTCAACAGAAAAAGGGTTAAAAAAAGTCCTTTTAACGCCTTTCCAGTCATTAGAGCAAGACAAGAGTTTGGTGTACATGAAAAAGCCACGCGTTGAGAGAATACAGAATGAAGAAAATTGAAAAATTGTAAATGACCAAAAAGACTTAAGGACGTTCTCATGTTTTTACAAACAAATTCAACAGTTGTAATAAGAATGAGAAAAGAATATATATAAGATACTTTTTTGGTGAAATGTTGGTTTGGCTTAGTTCGTTAATACTTGTTACAATAGAGATAATGTAATGTTTCCAATGAAGTCGAGTCGACAAGACTCTTCTTTAACCCTTTTGTGAAAAAATAAAGGCTTTCTTTTCATCTTCTTGTTACCTCCTTATTGCGATGACAGATTTACGGGCTTTGACTCCAACAACTTTGTATGATGGGAAACTATAAAGCTATATACATTGTAAAACCTTTTCTCTTCTTGTATGTTATACAAATGAGCTATTACGCAGATTTATTAAAGTCTTGACATGTAGAAGAAGAAGAAAATGTACGGCCCAAAAAGAAACATGAGCCTTTTGTACTCTAGTCCTGTTATTGTTATATATACTTGTAACTTTTTATGATAATGTATTTTACTGCTAATTTTCAGGAAGACTAGACTTTAAGCTCTCTTCTTATCAACAACATGGTATATTATAAAATAAAGTATTATATAGAAACCAGAATTACTTATGAGTCTTTGGACGATGACAAGTGACCTCAAGTCTCTGTGCCTGTCATATATCACAGTGATTACGATTACAGTTGAACAGAACTAGTTACTTGTTCTATCTTACACACATATTACATTGCCTGTTGTGTGAACTTGTCACTAGTTTCACAAAGAAGATATTGAATTGCAGCTGCATCAAAAGAGTATAGCTACACATAATAAACCAACCTTTGAGTTTTGTGGTAGTTAGTTTATTATACTTGTTTTGTGTTTCATGTTTTGTACTATGTAATCTAACACCAAATCAATGATTGTATCTTTTTAGTCTTTCTCTTCTCTATCTTTTGTGTGATGACTATCGATCTCAATATTTACTATTATTGCTAGTATATAATGACACCATGAAAGAGAATGTCATATAGACTCATTGGACATTACAAACAAAACAACAAACGATGCGAAACGAAATAATGGTATAGGCTCGGATAGACTAAAAAGATATGAGGATCATAAACAAAATATAATAAAAGGACTTGCTATGTAATTTATGCAAGGGACAAGCTAAAATAAAAAAGCATAAATTCCCAGGGTAGAAAATCTGCAATAAACTGAAGGCTGAGAATAGTAGATGAGTTAAATTACCAACAAAATCCTAAGTGGCGTTCTGCTGCACCCTTCAAAGATTCAAAGATTGTCTGATTTTTCTAAACAACCAAACGCACATTGAGAAAGAGAGATAGTGCATTGTGATAAGCAATCAATATGCAATTACAATTGAATTGAAGTCGTGATTGCTTCGGAGAAGATCATATAGAAATAGTTGTATAATAAGTCTATATAAAATGCAATGTCAATGTCGAACGTGTGCACGAGCCTTTAATTCCCACTGGTACAATTATATATTTCAGAGAAGAAAGCACATATCAGAATATTTAAATATGCAATTCTGATTGCAGTTGATCTTAAGAGAGATTTTGACGTCAGAAGCAGACAATTTGAGAAAAACTTTTTCCATGCATATCTCATTTGGGCAAATATATGTATTATATAGTAAACCCGTTCTCAGAATTGAGCACGCTTCACTAAATCACAACTTTGTAAAGCAAAGTGTCGAAAATCCCAATTCAAAATCAATTTCACTCCAAAGCTTTTATACTGCATACACAGTTCTAACAACAAATATACGATGAAAATAGACTTGATGTCAGTTTACTACATATATAGTGTGACCATATGACATACAAAAGCAAAATAGGAAGTCTATATTTGAGAATACAAAAGGCTTTTCATTAGTAGAGAGATGATAGATGAGGTCAGCTGCATTGAGCTGGAGAGCAAACGTTGAAAAATTTGTTGCCCTGAAGAAGAAATCCCAAGTGCAAACATCAACTCTTATTGTCATCGCAGTTGACAATTTCACAAGAAAAATCTTTGGAAAATGAACTCTCTACCCTAATAGCAATCCAATTCCATGTACTTTTTATAGGAGACACAATACTTTACGCCACAGTGCACTGAACTTTACATTACATCTAAAGCCCAACAGGCATTTTTGGACAAGGACCATTTTCTAGATTTTCTCTCTCCTATATATATTTTGCTTTGCGGCTATATTCTCTCTTTTAAAGGACACAATATATATAATGAACTTTGTGTGCGAGTTGATCAATTCTTTAGTACAAATTATATAAACTTCATACAAGTTTCAAAGCCACTGTTATTCTTTGAACTTTTCATCACAAAGTTTGCATCATGTCACTTTAATACGACTAATAATCTCTACTGGAGAGAAAGACTACAATAGATGACCACACGTAGTGAAGTAAAGTGAAGGAAAAATTGTGTCAATTTCCACGCGTAACTTTTCATCATTATGTCATTTCTCTAATTTTCCTATTGTCAATTTACTTCATTATTGCCTAGATCCTCTCTCAATTCTTATTACATGTATTCAAACAGAGGGACGAGTGCCCTTAAATATAGAGCCTATTGTCGTAAAATATTTCTGTTCACTGAAGCAGAAAAACACATTTTTACTATTATTGAAATATTTGCTACATAGACTGAGAACAATGTCGTAGTGTGTGTCTAGATTTTTGGGGCGAAACTCTCAGTTTTTTTCTATACACATTATTGTAAGTAGAAAAGAGATTGAATGAGAAAAAGTGACAACTAAATGTAATCATTGTAAGGTATTTTAGTAAGTAGACAGAGAGAACAAGGCAAAGGGCAAAGAAAAAAATACATAATGCAACAAAATCCCTCTATGACATAATTGACAATCTCATTTCTATATCTGAATACAATGACATTGACGAACAAGAGAGAAAAAAAAGCTGACAATGTGAACTTTATCCAATATTAAGTTGAAAAAGTATAAGGAAAATTCAATTGAATACAAAATTCCTCATTCCACTCAAATTTCTGTCTGTGTAAAACTTTATCCAAAAATCCTCTAGCTTGTGTACAAATTTAGATATATAGAAAACATGTCAAAGTTCTTTCTTTTCAAGTTTAGGTTTAAGTTCAGCAACATCCAGTTGTGTATAATGGAAAATACAATAATACAGTCAGCCAGAGTTGATGATGTGATGACAAGAGAGAGAAGAGAATATATTGAGTAAAGAAAAGCTTGCACACACATGTCTGTTTCTAAATGTAAGCAACTTCAACTTGTAGCTGAGTGACTGATTTTCTAAGCTGTAGGCTAATTTATATGCTATGTACAAATTGGATTATTACCCATTTCGATGGAGAAAGATGAGCAAAGGAGAGAGAGAGTGACAACCTAAATAAAACCTTTTCCAGGCTTCTATATATTCACTCAGTTCATCACCATTGAAATCAGAATTGTGTACAATATGCAAAGTTGATTTTGATTTGCTCCATGAAATGAAGTTTTGTCAAGTGAGAGATGAATAAAGCCTAAGGCTTCTCATTTTAACTCATTTTCAAGTTTAATTCAAAATCTAACACTGTCGTCGTTGTAAACTTGTCACCATGCTCATCATCATTACTTTGAGCCCTATTTCAATTTAGACTCTACTCTTGTCATCGACTCACACACACATCACTTTCAATTTCCATCTTCCGCTTCTCTTTCCTCTTCCACTAACATTATTTCATATGAGCTCGCACAAAATAAACTATCCCAATATCTCCTGCTGACAAATTAGCCTTGTCCTATGAACTACTTGAAAACTCAACAATCCTCTTCAAAGTCCAGGTTGCAAGTTTTAAGCTTAACTCTTGAGCATTAAGAGAGAGAGAGAGCAGATGATGACAAAAGTGAAAAGTTTATATTTGGAAATCTCTACTCATCTCTAATCCTTTCCCTTTGCAATGCCACACACAATATTATTAGTCATCTGACTGTGTCTAATTTTGTTTGCTCAATGTAAACAGTACTCATAGCCCTGAACTAATTTGTAAACTGTAAACTTGAATGACATTTTTTTATTTTCTCTTTCTAACTCTCGTTGTCGGGTTATGTCAAGTACCTTCAATGTACTCAGGTGTACTTCACAACATATATACATATATGTAAAAAAATAGTAAAAAGTACATTGTGAATCGAAGATCAACTCCGAATTTTAACAATGCTCTAAAAAATCCTTCTCAGTGCTCAAAATGGATAAACTAATGCAAAATAATCTTCATCCTCATTCCGCTTCACATAATATTTGAGAGAGAGAGTTGACATATTTCTCTCTACAAGGTCTACAATACAATAATATATAACATATCCATTGCCTTTTTATATAATGTGTATTAAATTCCAAATCAAAAAGTTGAATGGAGAAAAACTCAAATACGTAGTGGAGCAGAGAAGAAGCTGAGTAAATAATAAAACCCTTTTTCGGATTCATTGCTGACTACATAAAAAAAATACAATTCTATACATATATATACCTGAGTCGTCGGCTCATGTTAATACTTTTGGTCATCTGTTTATATATAATACTCTCTGTATATATATTCAATTCCCCAATAAAAAAAACCTTTCAACCTTCATTTTAGCTTCTAAAGAAATCCTCAAATTCACTTTACGCTGATATACTCTACATCCAAATCTCTTCTTTAGCCCTCCACAGTTATAGTGTCATTGTCAAAAACATAGAGAACTTATGACATTCCTCTCTCAATATAAATCAAAGAGACATTTTCTTCTAAAGAGAGTGACTAATGTAGAGCATTTCGTTTTTGCGGTGCCCAAAGGTTTACTCACATTAGATGCAGACTTTGTAAAAGAGAGCCTTGATTGAAATTGAAAAGGATTTTTGTTTTGCCATAGGGGTACGCAATATAGAAATATTGAAAGACAGAAGAAGAGTAATAGAGGGACAAAAGCGCGACAGTTTTGTAACTTCCTTCCTTCTTCTATTTGTGTGACAAGGAAAAGGTGAATGATGAAACGTGTGTTTTATGCATAAGGCAAATAATGATGCTACTAAAATAGAGCAAGTTCAAGATTTATGTAAGAGAGAAGAAGAGGAAGGGGAAAATAGTTCAAAGGGATGAAAAGAAAGCATTGCGCTCTCTCTCCTTATTATGTAACGACGACAAAAGGACACAATAACAAGAGATGAGAGAGACACAGAAAATGCATCTCATCTTCAGGCACTACTTTGTATTTAGACTTTGTCCTCTCTTCGAGTTTCGGCTCACCACTCAACTCTCTCTCAAGTTCAAAGACAAAAACGATGACAATGAAGAAAGAGAGGCAACAGGACTTGGAAAATTGTACATATTCGGCATACTAACACAAGAAGAGGAAAGTAAAGTAAACTTTATAAAGAGAGAAGAATAAAGAGAGCGGACCTATTCTACGAAATTGTCCCCAACTATATATTCTATGTATTCTCTGCTCAATTTTATATATCACTTCCCATTATATATATATATATAAATATGTGTATGTACAACCCGACAAATAATATTGAGATAGAATAAGATACTCGATAACTCAACCTCATCTCTTTAGAAGAGGAAAAAGAGAGTCGGAACTTTGGAACATCAGAGTAGAAGAACACTTCAAATCGCTGTAATTCTCTTTCTCAAATCTCAAATACAAGTTGATGGACTCTTTTCATTTTGTCCCTTTTTTCAAGAGACTCTTTACCACTGTACACATAACATATAATACACACTCCTCCTTTGCTCTATTTACTAACAAACTCAACTTGCCTTTGCATTATGATAAGTAAAAATGCAATTTAATCTGAGTGAGATGAAATGAAGTAGAAAAGTATTACAGAATGACTCATTCTGATTCATAAGGAATTGAAATCAAGTGCACTACGAAGGCTAAACTCCAACTGATTAAGATAGCCTAATGCACTTGGGGACACTAATATTTTTGCAAAAGGTGTCAAAATTTGACAAACCCTAGTGATGCAATTATGTATCTGAAAACAGAAAAATTCCAAGAATCAGATCACTGGTTTCTTACAAACGGCATGCAACTGTGTATAAAATAATTTCATCAAAATATCCGCATAATGTTATTCAACTTTGATCTCTTACTTTAGGTGATCATAATACTTTCATTGCATCATACACTTGTCATTGTCCTATCCTTATTTCCATAAAAAAGCATAAGGACAGATATATAGAGCAAGTAGCCCATCCTACACATTATTGTCCTTGTTTTTTATCCATAACATGAGAGCTCGTTACATTTCCCGATATTTTCTTTTCTCTCTAGTTTTTTAAGAGAGCAATGCACTCGGAATGTCACATAATAATAATAGTATGACCTACCTTTACATCTATTTTCCTTTTACCTGGACTTTGTTGTATACACTCCTTACGAGATTGTTCTACTAAAAGAGATAGACGACAACATAATACTAAGAATAGATCCTTACTTTTATCTTTACGAGACGGGCGGGTTCTTTTTTCCAATACTTTATCCACAATATGGGCTCTTCTTACTTTTGCTTCTTTTCTTTACTTCTTATTATAATGTAATAGGTAAGTACGTAATTCCAAGAAAAATAAAGGCTCTTATGTAAATAAAAGATGTCATTTCATTCTTGTAGTAATGATGTCTTACAATGAAAACATGTCTGTATGTCTTTCTCTATTATCATAATAATGCAATCGCTCCTTTATGCCTCAAAAGAATATCATAAGAAGTAAATGTAGAAATAATGGAAAGTTTTAGTGAATGAGACATACCTATATCTTTCATAATTGGTTCGCTAAAAAAAGGAGTGCCACAATGCTAAAGTCAAAGAGGACAATTTCTGAATTAATTTCTTCATGTCCTTATTATATAACAACTTTTTTCGTGTCACTATATTCTATTATTCTTTTTATGACAAAAATTCATTATGAATGTGACTAAATACATAATGTGACACTTTTTTTACTCATGGTGGAAGTAGAGTGTATGAGGAGAGTAAAAGAGCACGTGTCCATATTTTGCAAATCATACATAAATCTTTTACTATAATGTACCTTCTCTTCTTTTTACCTTGTTTGTTTGTTTAAGATTGTAATGTGAAATTAACTGCCAATGTTTTATTCATGCGGACATTATTTTCTACTTCTAGCTCCAAGTAATGTATCATAACAAAAAGTGAAATGAAATATGATGTGTCACATTGCGTAACACTATACTGTACGATTCTTCAGCAAATTAAAACTGATGAATATTTTTTTTGCAATGAGTTGTCATCTAAAATTTAAGAGAATTTAAACAATCTCGGAAGTTGTGCCTACTTATTATCTGCTCTGTATAAATCACTCTCTGCAATTTGAAACTTGAAATTACCAAACGGCGTTTTAGTGTCACACAATTTCCAAAAAATTGTCCTTTTCCCAAAATAAGTAAAATCCATTTCACATTACTAAAGGTAGACAACAAACACATTTACTCCACATATATCTCTTGTACACATTATATCCTAAATATAATACATGACTTTGAGTTTACTTTTGGGTCTACATAATATGTTTTTATGTATATTACTATCTCACACGCACACACCACAGTATATACTCAGAAACTCACATATCGCATCAATTATCCATCTATGACTCACAATGTATCATCAACATAATTTTACTTTACCCAAAAAATACAAAAAACTCTTTACAGACACACGCATCAGAGGAAGAAGAAGAAGAACTATAAGAAGAAAAAGAAAAAAAGCTGGATAAATATGAAAGAAAATCAAACCAGAGCACGTACATCAAAAGACAAACAAGGCAATGCAATGATGATATAGCAAAGTATAACATACCAAAAGAACAAGGTAGAGTCGAAAAACGTTACATAATCTTATGTACAATGCGTACGATGATAATTTTTGGAAGAATATTTTATGTACATAGTCCACGCACGTAGCATAAAAAAAATAAAAACACAACACATCTATAACATGCTTCATATCTAATCCCTATTATATATATATATATGCTGTAAGTAATGTGTGATTATGATAATCAGAAAGTAGTAAATACCTGCTAGCAATGAGTAATCAAAATCAAACACAGTGGAATACTAACAAGACTGAGATGAGGAAAGAAGAAACATGACGGACGTGCTATTTGCCTCTATATGCAAAGATCTTTTTTGAAAAAAGTTTTACCTCAAAATCTTCCTCTGCCAGAAGGAAGTTGTTTGAGTAATAATGTGAAATTGACAGATGATCGACAGATGCTATAGGTTAAATACAACAAGAAAAAAAGATTTCTTCTCGTCTATAAGATTAAGTCTTATATATACTATATAGTGAAACAAAAACAATTCATCTAATGTAATTAACCTCATGCAGCTTTAGCAGTGTGTTGCTTATACTACATGTAAATAAACACAAAAGAGTGATTGAAACGATAGTCGTAAATAAAAACTGTCCACAGCTCTACTACATACAAAAAAGCTACTTATGAATTTTCCATTGTATATTTCTTTTCTTTCTTTTATTCTTCCAGGAGAGAAATTAACTACACGCAATCTAATGATTTTTTCGGATAGAAATATAAATAGTGCAAGTGTTTATATATTTCTTTTCTCTCTACAAGAATGGTTGGAAGTAGCAAAGGAAGGAAAAAGTATGTGTGACTTTTGCAGCTTTTTGTGTGTGTGGTTTTGTAGTGTAGAGGTATAAAATAATGAAGCAAATCAAAAACTAAAGCGAAGGCAAACCACAGATTTCCTGTTTGAAAGCCAGTGACTAAAAAAACAAGAAAAGGACTATAATCAAATGTAAATGTAGCCAGTCAAGTGACAGTGTGCAAGCCGTATATCAACCTCAGCTCGTACATTTAGTCACTCACCTTCCTGCCTGGTCATTAACGCTATTTGTTTTTTTCCCTGTGTCGTACTTCATATTATAACAAACTGAACTGGACTGGACTACTACAAAAGTTCAGGTCCAGTGACTATATGTGTAATAAAGTATACAATTACATTATTTTCTATTAGATATATACATACACACAAGCAAGCTCTTTGCTAATGAGCTCAATTGCCTTGCAAGGAAATATAGCTAGGCCATTTAGTTTTTTAGTTTATATAGAGGAGAGAGAGAGATTTGAAGAATATAAATTCCAACTTGGTTTGGAAGAGTCGTCAAATAAATTTTACAACAACACACTTGTCACATATATGCTCTACTCTACGTAAGTCTTTAAGAGTGTGCAATAGGAAATTGTACAATTACACACCAGCAAGTCAAAAAGAGTTATGGACTAATGACCACAATACGATAGTTATCATACTAAAGGAAAGAGAGAAAACATGTGTATATAGAAAGCAAAATTTAATTAGGCAACTCTCTTTTATATTTCACCTGTGACCAAAGCTAGAGTTCTGTTTACACTGTAGATATATTGTTAAGTAATAAAAATAAAACTCTTTTTTACTCTCATATATTATATGAACAGTGAATTNTTTTTTACTCTCATATATTATATGAACAGTGAATTGTATAACTCTTAATATGGACATGAGCAAATATATTTATTGACTTTCGACATATGAGACTCACACATTGCATTAAAAAAATACTACAAAAGTATTCTCTCTCTCACTCAATAGACTTTAGTTTCCAATTGAAATCAAATCAAGGCAAATGAGCTGTATACAATATAAACTACTAGTAGAGAGAGCGAGAGAGAGAAGAAGTAACATTTTACATGAGTAGAAGAAGAGTCAGTCGATTGAATTCAATTGAAATTGAAACTCAAAGAATAACAACAAGCCACATATAACTATTCACATTGTAGTATATAGTAAGCCACACATAGTACTATAATATGCTTTCAATTTCCTTTTTCTCCTATAGTAGTACTAAACATAATACTGTGAGAGAAATATACTATAACAAACCACCCATTACCATTATTATTCTATTACTGTTGATGTTGAGGAATTCTTGTATTGATCGTAGCAAGTCGATTTTTCGTTGCGGCGAACAGCAACAGCAGCAATGGTATTATAAGAGACTTTGTTAAAAAGAGAGTCAAGACCACCACCAATGTTGTTGGTTGCTACATATTTTCCTTTTGGTGTTCATTTATATGTGTATATGAACTAGCAGACAGATTTTCTTATGTTGTCTGTCACTTTAGTATATATAGTGAGAAGTAGAAAGGCATGTGATACATTTCATTGGAAATGTGTGAGCTCAGTAATATTTACTACTATCAAGATTATAAAGCTAAATAAATACTTTTTCTTTCGGGCTCTGCCTTCTTCTTTTCTTAACGGAGTGATATATGATTTTTAGCTTTTGACTTGACACTTTTGCTACTTGCTACTAAACTAAATGCAAAATGTTGCAAAATACATTTGCATTTCATGTTGCATGTGCCTTCTACAAATTTTTCTTTGCTCCCTGCCATTTACAGTAGCTATATGTTAAAAATACATTTTTGTAATAGTGTAATAATGATTCTTTTCTATGTATCACTATATCATATTACTCGTTCTATTACTTAATATACACTTTCATTTCTTACGCACTGTGTGGGTTTTGATATTATGCATGTCATTGAGAGTGAAATGGAAATATTGAATTCTATTAAAAGTCATCATTTAGTCATTTTTAGTGCGCCCTACGGTTTTGATGATGCTGTGAAGACCTACATCAGAAGCACCCAAGTCTCTCTTATCTTTGAGAAGCATCGTTGTAAGAGTCGAATGTAAAAATGATAATAAATTATTATGGTGATGATGATGAAATGCTACATAAGTGGTAAGGAAAATAATAGCGAAAATCTCATGTTGACATGTAGAATACAAAATTTGTCACAACCAAAGAACTTGAAACGAAATAATGTGATTAGTTTTGTCTAGCTTAAGTTTAAACGGCGTTAAAAGATATAAACTCGTTTGAGATCAATATATTGAAATCCTACATGAAAGTTAGCAAATCTTTCTAGGCACAGACATTCAGTTAAGTTCATATTACATTTAGTTTATCCTTGGCTCAAATGATCTTTTGTGAGTTGTAAAAACCCACGGCAAAAATATTTTAATTTCAAATAGTAGCTTTCAAAGTGATACATAATGTACACCTTTCTCTCACTCTCCTCTTATTACATAAGACTAAAAATATTATTACATCGTTGCTGCTCTTGTTACTAGTTTGTTCTGATCTGTGTGTTGTCTATGTGTCTACCTGCCACTCTCTCCTATTCACATCTTGTTATCATGAGCTATAGAAGAACTCTAAAACTAGCAGATGCTTTAATATTATATTATACATCAAGGTCCACTGTCAAAAAGGGAGTTATAGTTGTATTCATGAGAGAGTCAAAGTAAAACCAGCTTGAAATTATCTTTTTCCATAATGTTCTGTTCTCGTCTACTACCTTTTGCTATCTCTCTACTTAGAAAGCATGTGGCGCAATGCCACAGATTAATTTAATGATTAGCCTTGTCCTGCTGCTCTTGCCTACCTTCCCAAAGACTCTAAATCTAAATTCTAACCTAAGATTTATATTACAATGACCAACATATACATACAATATGTACAATACTATTATTATTGTTACAGTAATATTTTTGATGGTCATTACTATATGTAGTCTCTATAACTGTACACTACTGAAATAAAAAAGAGCATAGTCTTCTCTAATAAATTCACAGCCTTGTATCTCTCTGCAGTCAGCCAATCAACTTTATCTGTTGTATCTTTTTGGCATGAGAGCAAAATAATAAGCAATGAGTTAAGAATTGATGTAAGGAAGTATTACATGATCAAAGAAATTGAAATATGTTGAGTCTAAACGTCGAGGAATAATTTTTTTAAAAGTTTCACTCGAAATAAAACATATCTAAGGTTAAAATGGGTTTTTATATGAGTCGCATAATTATGATCTAAATTTTAATTCTCACCTCGTAAAATATATAAAAAAGTGTTGAGAATGCATAACTAATCGATCTGAATTGCAGAGTTTTTTGATTCTACTCTTCATAGCCGTCAAGTCATTTCTTCTATATCCCTCCCGCATAGTCAAATTGTCGGTATGTTAAAAAGAATACTTATATGATGGACAAAATGATATGAAGTGCATTATCACAGAGTGTATAAGGTCACCTATAAATTCTTTTTAGAATTTTTCATCTCAGAGAAAAGAGCCTAAAGACTTTTATATATAGTTTGTAAATCCAAAGAAGTTGAATCATAAACTGAAATCTCATTATATTATAAAAATATAGTACATAAGGTGTTGAAACAAGGTGCTGATTGATTAAAGGCACCATAGAGGAAGACACGAAGTTTACGGGTGTGTTCACCAATTGTTGTCCATCACCTCAACTCTCTCAATTCACCGTAGCTCAAAATTAGAATATTTCACAGGGAGGATGGATAGATTGATAGATTGTATTGAATTGTTCATCTTATTCTTCGTCGTTTCAGAAGCTAGCAAAACAAACGTTTGAACATATTGAATTTAAATGTTGTTAAAAAAGAATAAGAAAAATTCAAATTACGTATGGATAAGGTGTTCTAAGCTCAAGACAGGCTCAACAAATTCATTTCACCTTGGAACACGATTCAATTCTCATATAATATTATTATTGTTAGTACTGTCTGGTTAAGAGAAGAGAAGAGTTTTAGACAAGTTGGCTAATACAAGGACTCAGAAAAAAACTTAACCCCTACCAATTTTCAATAATGTCGCTACAGGGTTCCAAGCATAAAGTGCCAGTCCTATCACACATTACAATTTAACGTCTATCGCATCAAATCATATTCATACTTTTTAAAAGGTTTGGTATATTCACTGACCTTTAGCTACAAGAGTTGAGAATCAAATATCAAAAAAATTATACTCAACAAAAATATTTAAAAATCGTCTAATTTAGAATTTTAATCCAACCAACAGTACACCTTTGTAACACTGTAACTACATTAAAAAATACTATTCGCCTAATTCACCACTTTTATTATCAATTGGCGTCGAAACTCATTATTCTGTTCTCCTAACCAATATGAAATATTAAAAACTTTTATTAGTTCAAATGAAATAATGCAAGTTAAACTGTTAAACACACCAATAGCATCTCATAACAATCTACAAAACTTTGAATTACTCAACCATTTAAATGGAACACAAATTCCAATATCACAATTGTACTCTCTCAATTACTACAAATTACAATTTATTGACTAAAGGGTGAGGCTAACCTATCCTTTCATATCCATCTCTCGTCATACATAACGTGACATTGAAAATATTACTAATATTACATGAGTGATTTGACTTGCAACTGACTTGTGTTCCACTTTGAACTCAAATATCACCTGACATTGCATTGCATTATAAAAGGAGCAAACACAATAAGAAAAAGAATAAAATTGAGCTTTTTGAGCACCATGACGGAATTTGTACATAATCGTTACCACCTATGAAGATGATTCTTCTTCAAGACTTGTATATATGCACAAGTGTAAGATATTTCTTTTATAGTTGATCGAACTAAAAAAGAGCCAAGGGTCTCACTCAAATCAATATGATTTCATGTAGAGTCTTTCTAAGATTAAAAGCTTTAGAGATGCATTGCTCAGATAAGAAAATATGTATCATCGCTCTTCTTCTTCAATTCTTTAACACTGACACTTCTTCTCATACAATGACTAAATGATGTTTAAATACAATTGAACACGGGTAAAATCCTCTTGTCATCATCATCTCAAAGTCTCCTTCGTTTCTCAGTGATTTTCTCATGAGTCCTTTGGAATGAGTTAGCACATTTTACAAAAAAATATAAAAAGTCGAAGGGTGTAGACACTTTTGTTTTATGAAATTATAAAACCATTTTTCTCTCAACTAGCTCCCATCAAATTCAATTAGATTGCATAACTGTATTTCTTCTATGTAGCTTTGCCCTAGTTGTGCTAATTGGGCACAGAAAAAGATAATAATTTGAATAATTCTCCACTTGTCTCAACCATAATTTGCGTTCATGTGCAATTATCATAATAACACTGATGTGATGAATTGAATAGCATGGTTGTTGTTTGTTTGTTGAACTTTATGTCACGTTACATTAGCCTTCACTTACTAATAATTTAATTACATATCTGTGACTGCTATAAAAGATTCTTGTTTATTGTTGTAATCTTTGTAAACACAATAATAATTACGTGTAGTCAAATAATCTCAACGACTTTTTATTTTATAAGCAGAGCATATTGCAAGCAATAACAAATAGGCTCACGGCTCTCAAGTAAAAAAGAACAATAGAATCATCATCATATTCCTGTTTTATAATCTTGTATAGTACTAAATGCTCATTGGGTTCTACCTATCTATTTGATGAGATACAAAATATAATCCAAATTGCTTGTTGCTAAAGATAAGACGTTTTTTAGCCAACGTAATTCTAGTTGTGAACAAGAGTGATGTTAACAATGGGGAGCTTTATGTAATATGCTCAGATCAGGGAGTGGAAAAGAAAAGAAACTTGTTGAGTGTTCAACTCTTATTATTACTAGTTGCCACCTTGAGAAAGACTGACTTGAATAAATACACGCCTATTTACATATTGACACTTTGGACACTATAGTCTCCGTTTCTGTACTCGTATGTGGTCAACTCAAATCAACATCAACTCTCGTGTAAAACAGCAAGAAAGCAAGCTCATCATGTCAAAAATTTTGCATAGCAATAACTTATTAGCATAGAGTATAGAAGAAATTCTCTTAAAAAAATCTTAATGAAAATTGAGTAGGGAGAGAAGAAAAACACTGATGAAAAATCATGATAGCCTTATACAAAAATCATATAATATGTAATTCTATATACAATAAGCAGTAAACAAGTCTTCCTCGCCTCAGACTCTCTTATTACATTTAGCACAAAAGCTCTAATGTCAAATCGACAAACGTGATTTAATAAATGGACTTTGAGAGAGAGAGAAAAAAAAAATAGGGAATGTGTTTCTTCTTTTCTATTCTCAGCCCAAAAAATTATTGTGTTTCTTGTGGGACACACTACACCTTTTCTTTTCTCAAAAGAGAGAGAGAGAGAATGAGAAGAAAAGAAAAGATGACAATATATTACATCCATGTCAGTTTTGCTCATCGGGCTCGGTATTCACACCTTAACTATGTTTTGTCAGCAGGAAGGCTCAAACTTAAGTCACACATTGTTGTTCAGAATCAAATGTATTCTTAGAGCCATTACCAACACTTTCAACTTTGGCCTTGTGGTTTGACTTGACTTTGGCTAGTAGAATTTACACATCAATTCTATCTCATATTCTCTATCTCATCTTCCTCAAGAGAGAAAGATAGATTGAAGATGATAACACACACAGAGCCTAGACACAAAGTTTAAAGAGAGAAAAGTATAGTACAAATTCAAGAAAATTCTTTAAAGTCTCAAACAGAGCGAAACATTACAATTTCTATAGATTCACATGGGATTTTATAAATAATCATTCATTTAAAAAAGTTCAGGAAAAAGTAACCCCTTACTCTGTTACTATATGTGGAAATGAAAAGAAAGAAGCCGAAATTTTTACGAGAGAGATTTAGATAAAAGTTGTATATATAGGTAAGAAGAAGGGAAGAGGTAAAAAGTTATTGTGAGAATCTACACAAGTAAAATGAAATATCATCCAGAATGTGTCTATGTCACAGTTAGGGGTCACAATATGTTGGTTAATATCACACTTTAAAATGAAAAGATTTTTAAAGCATTTTGTTGCTGAAATAGTTTAAATTCGGATTTCGTAATTTTAAGTAATCGAAAAAGAAGGGTTGATTCAACATAACTTTTCTTATTAACGACATTCCCAAGTAGAAGCTTGGGAGTTTAATGAACAGCAGCCAAGTTAGGCATTATTAAAATGATGTGGTAAGCACTTTCATAAATCTTATGTACTGATAAAATAGTTAGAATTTTAAACTTCTGAAACAAAATTATTAATTATTGATTTTAATAAATCAGAAATGTGTCACAAAAGCGTACAGAACTTCATTTTAGCAAAAGTTTCAACCACAATTGTCCTAATTTGAATAAACGGCAGCGAGCTTACTAAACAAGTTCACATCTAATTCTTATAAACTGTGAACAGATATTTCATGTATTTCATTGATAAAATAGTTCAAATTTTAAACTTTTGATTATTGAATCTAAGTAACTTAATTATGAAAACCCAACAACTAAACTTTAAGAAAAGCGTCAACGAGAATGTTCATAACTTGAATGATTGGCAGCCAACTTGAGCACTAAAAAAATTCTTCTATGATTGAAATTTTATTTATGCATATCAAGTGACTAAACAAGTTCAATTATAATTCTTAACAGTACAACAATGACACAACACAGTTATATAAATATGACATTGTATTGTACCATTGTGTAAAGTAGCCAACTCATAAAGTTTGAACTTAAATGTGATGTGACAAGAGTCACAAGTCAAATTGATATGATACACCATACCAAAAGATCATGACCACCTTACAAATAAAAATAATTTAAAAATCGCCTTGTGAATTCACCTTCTTGATATAGTGTGATAGCGATATTAATAAAAAAGACAATTGAAATTGAATACTATGCTATAGTGTTACTTCATACTATTCATTATTGATGCATATAAGTTACACAATGTTAATTTGCAATTCCAAGTTCAAACTACAGCAATACAATATAATACCACGTCACATAATATGATGTGATGCCAAACTTA
>VCNE01001668.1:0-13991 GCA_009869805.1 Oncopodura yosiiana
GGTGGAGGCCCAATGGCTCACTTAACAAGCTTCAGCCTCATGGTACTAAATTATAGGCAGAGTCCACTGTACTAGTTGCTATAGAAAACATTATGTTATTAGATCTACTTGCTTTCTCTCTGATATTGAAATCAAGAAACAAGACTGTTACAACATCCATAAACATATTATATAGTATATGTGATATGGTATATAGTATGATCGCCATGAGAAATATATATTTTCTAAATGCATAACATAAGTTTCGTGATCAATGATCAAGAGAGAATCAATCGACTCAATAATATTCAATTCAACTACATAATACTACATATAGAGATACCTCAGAGTCTCTCAGAAAGGCAATGGATTCATCAAACTAATTGACCCATTTAGTCACACATGACTTGTAATCCAACAGAAAATATATACTAGAAATTTCATGCACTATATATACATATATATCTTGTCCTTCATTCACATTCTTGACTACTTTCTCAAATTGCTACATATTACATTTTTTTATTACATGATTAAAGAGAAAATTCTTCAGTCCCAATTTTATAATAATTGACCCACACACGTCACAAATACACTTGACTTTCTCTTCACTTTTTTCACATATGATAAATAAATCCTTCTTTAGTTTATGCCAAATGTCTCAACTTCCCCTTTTTTACCTATTGCAATATTACATAATAATTTTTGCTAAAATTACTCAAAATAATAACTGTAGTAGTGGCTCAATGCAGGATGTAAGCTAGTCAACGACTGATTATGCAAAAAGAAAAAATCTATTATGTGTGTGTCATCTACCTACATCCCATCAATCAAAAGTACAGAGTACACATCTAAATTGATGTTATAGGCTAATCTATTTAGTTGGGGTTACTACATTGTTTTCAGGTCATAATATATGTCACAAAATTCGTTTCCTCTATTCTACTCAATATTATATATAATATATTCTAAGAATACAAATGTTTATTATATTACTTATTACTATTAGTATAGACACAAACGGTAAATCTTCTAATAAACTGTGGAGCATTTATTTTTTAATGTGTTGAGTGGGCAATGCTAGTCTTATGGAGACTCTGGCTTAGATAGACATTTCCTCTCAATTCAAAATGCTGCTAAGATTTCTAGCTAAGTTTATTAGAACAACACAATTTGGCACATCTAGAAGATTTACGGTATGTCTCAACTTGCAAAATGTAAACTCAATTGCATATTAAGAAACCGTTCTCCTACACCTCGTTATCTCTGGAATGAACAAGACGCTACATGTTTATTACAAAGTCATATGATATGACATGAGACTCCAGTCAAAAATTTTGAGACAAAATTCTTCAAGTAAAAAATCATCTTAAATCATCAAAACGTCGTCATTGCATATTGCATAGATTTGTTCATATCATCACAATAGTCTCCATTGTGGGCTTGATGCAGTAATAATAATAATAACTCCAGCTTTAGAGAATCTTACTGCAGTGTGGTAGAAAAAGGGAAATAAGAGCAAAAGTTGCTGGTGGCTTTTAGTGTCATTCAATTTTGCTATAGAGTGTAGCTCATCACCCAGACTCCTGCAACGTTCCTGTGAAATAATTCTTACTCACAAAATATTTTACTAACTAACGTCTCTCTAACGTTTTATTGGCTCATTACAATTTAAGGTGTTTCTATTATAATTATTAATATTAAATCATCATTTCTTAAGTTCTCCTTTACATTTATAATTTATTTTTTTTATACCACAGCACAAGAGTCTCTAGTTAATTGCTCCAGTTTTGATACAATTGTACACCTGTAAGAAACTCTATGTATTATATGTATATATGTAATATTGGCGTCTTGTGACTTAACTGTGTAGAATTTTCCCTTATGTTCGTTGTATATGTAGATATATAAGCTGAATCATCATCATCATCATCTACCTAACAAAATCCATTTCTTCCTCATCTCATATATATATATATATATATAACACTTATATAAAAGAGAGGAGGAGGTGGAGCTGAATGTAGAGGTCAATTTCAGTCGTCACAACTCGACAAAGTCGATATTTTTTTCTTATATAAAATGTATATGAAGCATTTGCTGCAGTAGAGTATATATATATATATATATAAGAGGAGTAAAGTTGGGGAAAATTTTACAAACTTTGTAAGTGGTGGAATGAGTTAGTAAACTCAGCCTACTGCTAATATATATACATATATAAGTTTTAATACCTGAAAAGAAAAAGGCAAAAGAGAACAACACTCTTAATTGCTTGAGAAAAAAGAGAACAGTAGGAGTTAAGTTGAGTTAAACATATTTTTAACTGTGACAACAAGAGAAAAAATAGTTTGTAATTTTTGCAAACTTCATATTAAGAAGTAAGAAAAAAAATTGAGACGACATTTATATATATAAGTTATATATTTACAGTTTTAAAATTTCATATAAGTAAAATAGTAAATTCATATAAGCCGTATTGTATCATCTTTTATAGAGTTGTTATATACTAAAAGAGAAATGTAGATATTTTATTAATTATTATTTTTGTTGTCATTACAGAATATTAAAGAAGAGTCATCATCAACAACTACTGACTTACACAAATGTCAAAATTATTTTATGTTCATCCCACAAGACGAAGAAGGAGTTGGAGAATCCAGTTAACGGAGCATCAACTGAGAATTACTACTACTGATAACATAGAGTAATTTTTTTTTCTCAAGAGTCATTATATTATTTTTTATATTTGACATTCAACAACAATTGACGAAAGAAGAAATATAGTATATAGAAAAACCTACTTTAATTTATTTATATATAACTCTTTACTTAAAAAAAAACTCTGGATCAACAATTGTCATCTGAAGTTGTAATCATGGCTGACCGAGTATTAATTTTGAATAAGACAAATTATCAAAATCATCATCACTCATCTGGAAGAGTTGTTCTTGTTGATAATAGTAATACAAGTAATCAAGTTCAATTAGCTGGAAATGGAGGTGGTGGTGGAGGTGGAGGAGGAAATGTTGGTGGTGGCTCATTTAGATTTGTGAGAATGAATAATATTAATTTAAATAATGAGTCGAATAATCCTGTGGTTCAACATCAACAACATAATCATCATGTTCAACTTCAATTAAAACTTCAACATGATCAAATGGTTCCAATTGGTATGATTTAATATTTTTCATGATTATGATTTTTTTCATAATATAACGGTTTTTGCATTGTTGTAGGATTGTTGGATTTGGCACATCGCGAATACCAAGCGGGAGATTATGACAATGCAGAAAAACATTGTATGCAATTGTGGAGACAGGAGCCAACAAATACGTCAGTCTTGCTACTTCTGTCATCTATCCATTTCCAATGTCGTAAACTAGACAAGTAAGAAATTCTCTTTGCTTTTGATTTGAATTGTCGCCATTTCTGATTTCTCTAGAAAGTCTGTCCCAATTTGTTTGATTGTTGTTACGTTTCACATTTTTTTAAAGTTACAAAAATGAGTTCTTATTACCATCAAGGCAAAATGATGAGTTTTTACTACCAAGACGAAGAATTCAGTTGTTTTTATCAAACTGCTAATATACAATGTCATTATCATACTTCACAAGTGAATATTTATGAGTCGAAAATGAGTTATAGTCATTGCTATCAATATAGTAATTATACAACATTATACACAGTACAAGGTCCTTGTAAAATTTATTTGGATTTGGACAGGTCTGCTCAATTTAGTACATTGGCCATTAAGCAAAGTCCTGGGTTGGCTGAAGCTTATTCTAATCTTGGAAATGTGTACAAGGAGAAAGGACAATTACAAGAAGCTCTAGAAAATTATAGACATGCTGTTCGTCTCAAACCAGACTTTATTGATGGATATATTAATTTGGCTGCTGCTCTTGTCGCTGCTGGAGAAATGGATCAGGCTGTTCAAGCTTATTTGACTGCTCTTCAGTATAATCCTGTAAGTTTTTATAATAATAATAATAAATAATTAATAATAATAATATATAAATAATGGTAATAATAATGATGATGATGATGATGATAATATGTAATAATAAGAAGAATTTGGTGATGATAAATTACTAATTAATTTTTTTCTTGTTTTTTATTATTTTAGGACCTTTATTGCGTCAGAAGTGACTTGGGCAATTTATTAAAAGCACAAGGACGATTGGATGAAGCTAAGGTAACTGACATCGGGCTATTATAGCAAAAGAGAAAAAAGAGTGTAGTATTTCTTCTGAGAAACTCTTATTAGTGAGGATGATATATAAAAAAAAGAAAAAAATAACAATATTTTTTCTTCTCATCTATTTTATTTAAGTCTACGCGAAGTAATACACTTCTTGATACAATTGAAAATTGTTTTTGTCATTTTCTCTCTATAAGCTCTGTTGTCATCTTATGTAAAGATAATTAAATATTTCTTCAATAATCATTCCAATAATTCTATAAAAGTAATTGAGTTGTTGATGAAGTTGTATTTTATTGACTTATGTTTCTAATAAGTTGAACTAATACAAATTCTTTTAGAAAAAATGACTCAATTATTATTATTAAAATATATTAGCAATATCATTATTATTTCTAATCAAAAAAAAAATAATAAGCTGACAGTATGACTTAGCCTTGATGACAACAACAAAGTTCAAAAGTATTCAAAGAGTTTCGAATGGGCCTGAGTTCATTACAATATCTGACTGATACATCTTATTATTTTTTTATGAGAAATTCATTTTTTAAGAGTTGATGATAGATTGTGGTTTGAAATTATTTATGAATGAAAGATGCAATACCAATGCAAAAGAAAGCAAAAATATTAATAGAATATATAGCATGAGCAATTACTCAGTAATTTAATTTACTTCGTAAATGCTCTTTTTTCTTTTTAAATGCGATTGTATGTTACAAACAATGGGTTAAGGATTTGCAAACACATGCCATACTTGACTACGTTATTATATTCGTTCCCAATAATACTATTAGATGATATTTATATCTCGTTTCGTAATGATAAAAAAGTTAGCAACTATTTTTCCTACTACTACCATCAATCAATCAAAATCGATTTTCTGTTAGCCTATCCTTTAGTTTATATATATATCAATCAAAAGTTTGTATGTAGTAGTAGTAATTTTTGTTGAGCAAAAATAATGTGTATTTAATTTGTATATTATTATTTATTCTCTACGTAATATATTATTGTTGCGTGGAAGTGCGCAGAATCATTTTACAATTAACTAATACATATACACATTGTCACAATTTTAATTTATATGATAGGAATATTATTGCGCTATATATATATATAGAATTTAGAAAATGTCGCGTTCTTCTTTTGCTCGCTATACATCATCAGTTCGCTACATCTTGGAGAAGGAGATTTTTCTTCATCATCATCACCATCATCTTTTTTGACTGCTACATAATACTGTTTATTTCATCATCATCATCATCTTATTCTTCTTGGTGAGCAGTCCTAATTATTATGAAAATAACAAGACATCATAGACATCGCTTGAAGAATTTCTTGAGTCATCATCATCAACAACTTCCTGAAGAAATGAAAACCACAAAATGCTTTGTCGCCTTCGGCTTTACACTAGTGGCGAATTTGTTGGGAACTTACGTACATAGTGAACAGAGCGACTTTTTTTATAAATGAGGTGAGGAATAAATATTTTATGTTGACTAAGTTAAAAAAATATTTTTATTAGGTATTTTATATGATATATATACATATAGTAATGTTTTTTGATCTACTATAATGTAAATTAAGTTTAGGTTAAATATTTTATATATATGTGGCTTGATGACGACCAAATCTTGCCAAATTATATTTATTATTTTAAATCTGCGCTATGATGATGTCGCTCTGTGAATTACAAAACTATGAATGATGCTTTTCTGACAATTCGCCTCAGCAACAAGATTGGCATGTTTTGCAAAAGGATAAGTTCTGGATCTATATTTTCTCAATAATAATTTTTATGAAAATTTTTTTTAATTGATATCTTTAAAATGTTTTGAGATGATATAGAGAAAGAATTTTTGCGCTGCCTATTCCTTAGCCCATATGAGAAAATGTTGGGATGTATGATTCAGATAGAAAGCATGCCCGTTGGAAGGATAGTGATTACTTCAGCGCAGTACTTCCTAGCCTAAGATTTAATTGGCATAATTGCAAAAAAACTCATTCAGATCTTTTTAAGTTTAAAAAATAATTCAAATGTCATTTTTTCTATATGAATGAAATAGTAATCATGCCAATGCGTTAGGCTATTTAAAGCTTTAAAGAAAATTTACATCCATGATATATATAATGTCAACGTATCTAAAGGAACTTGGAGAGTTTGTTATGGAGAGAGAGAGAAAGAAGAAAAATAGAACAAAAAATTACGACAAAGACACTAATGATTTATTTCATTTTTGATCTTATTCGGTAAGTTGTTTCAAGATCATTCATAAGGTAAAAGGTTAGGCCAGGAAAGTTACAGAGAGCAAGAGATCTTCTGTTGCCTACGCACACAGTAATTATAATAATCATCCGGGAGACAGGAAACTTGAGTCATGTCATTCCAGCGCCAAGAGAGTGCCGTCAGCATCAGTGAGAGAAAAAGTACCACTTGTTGTCTGCAGCAGCTATTTTGCACCAATCAAATCAAAAAGCAATCAGAGAGTCATCGAAAGTTCGAGAGAAATGCTAAGATCAAAAAGAAAAGACATTATGAACTTTTTTTTGTTGTGCTAAGAAAAAAGATATAAAAGTAAATGTTTTTTGAAAAGAGACAATTTGCAAGAGCTAGTTAAAATAAGATTTAAAAGAAATATGTGTTTGTGTTTTGAGAAAATTCTTCCACACTACAAACAAGCAACGCTCATCAAATCTGCTGTTCATCAAGTCTCGCCATTGGAAAATGTAAACAAGAAAATGATCGTCATTGGTGGTCGGGTACGAGTCTGCACAAATCCATTGAGCAAAAAATTATTATTTTCTCAACACCTCTTATTTTTTTTTCTTGAGTTATTTCTCGTCGATATATATATATATATAGAAATAGACTACCAATTCCTTTTTTCAGTGTAATTAATCAATCAAACAAAATTATTTTTTTTTTGAAGATTTGACCTAGCAGAAAAAAAATCAATTTGAATCAACATATGAAAAATGTGATCAAATGTCAAATCAAAGTGGCTTTAAAAAAAATTCCTAACCCAGTTCACGCCCTCAGTTTTATGCGCCAGATTAAGTTTCATGTATTATCAAAAAGTATAATATTTTTTTTTCTCTCTTTAACCCTTAATTTATTCTTATATTAAATCCCCATAAGAGAACCTTTCTCCTATATAGAATTTTAGATTGTAGCTATTGTAGAATATATAGAAGAAATTATTAGATGACTTAAGCTGCGTTCAGTTTATTATTATATTGTCTCTAGAGTTGAATCAATATTTATTATTTAGTTTATTTTTCTCATCAGTAAATGAATTTAGTAAGTAAACTACTTTTTAGAATATTAGCAAATTCTCTCAACTTTTTTTCGCCCACATTATAAAAAAAGGAAAATATATAAACAACTTTACCAAGAGATGAACAAGTGAGAAAATTTCAAAAAACCAGAAATGAAAAAATCAGGATACAAAATTCTCAAACTTACTACTGCGCCTGTGCAGACAAAAAAAATTAATTGCGCTGCTAGAGATGCAGGTTGCCATTTTAGATGAGGGAAGCGCTATATAATAATTAATTATAGCTGTAAATATTTAAATAACTTTTTAGTAGATTTATTTATTGCGTACAGGGCTGCTCACATTTTGCTCGCGCTTTAGAGTTAGGGTTCGCGTATCTCTTGCGTGCGCTGTGCTGCTGCTTATAAATTTAATTTACTTTGTAGTGGTTGCGCTATATTTATTTATTTATTATTATTATTAGCTCTAAAAGCGCTGCGCTTGTTGTCGTCTGCGCTCTTCAATTATAGGGCGCAATGTTTAGGTGACGCGCATTAGAGCTAGGGAAATGTGCGCTATGCGCGCGTTGTGTATTGTTGCGCTTGCTCGATTGGTTTATAAAAAATGGAAGAGGGTAGCGTTTTATATCTAGTTGTTTAAAATCAAAAAAAGTATATAGTGAGAGAGATAGAGATGATGGTGATATAACATCTTTGTTAGGCAGTTTCATGCTAATGTGATTTTGTTTGATTTGCTCCTCTTACCCCTTTTTTGATCAAATTCAAATATTCATTTAAATATTCAATATCATGATCTCTATGACAATTCCTCAAACTCTCCTTTTCTCTTCCTTGTTGGTGACATTTGAAATTTGTATTTTGAACACACACACGAAAAAAAAATATTTTTTTTCTCTTCTTTATCACCCCTTGTTATCCTTTTATCATGCTTTTCCCTTCATATTCTAAAGGCTTGCTACCTGAAAGCTATCGAGACACGACCAGACTTTGCTGTTGCTTGGAGTAATCTTGGATGCGTCTTCAACTCCTTGGGTGAAATATGGCTTGCAATTCATCACTTTGAAAAAGCGGTGACTCTGGACCCAAATTTTTTGGATGCTTACATTAATCTTGGAAATGTTCTCAAAGAAGCTAGAATTTTTGATCGGTAAGAATTTAAATTGTTAATAATTGATTTAAGATTGTTGATGATGATGATGATATATTTATTGAGTTGTCTTGTTGGAATTATTACAGTGCTGTAGCTGCGTATCTGCGGGCACTCACTCTCAACCCAAATAATGCTGTGGTACTTGGAAACTTGGCGTGTGTTTACTATGAGCAAGGGTAAGTTATCTATATCTATCACTATAGGCAGATTCTACTATATTTCAATTTGTTATGTAAATTATAACTTGATTTTATTTTTATATAGACTCACTGACATGGCTATTGATACCTATCGTCGTGCTATTGAAATTCAAAACAACTTTCCTGATGCATATTGTAATCTTGCTAATGCTCTAAAGGAAAAAGGACGTGTAGCTGATGCAGAGGACTGCTACAATAAAGCTCTTCAACTTTGTCCTAATCATGCTGACTCTCTCAACAATTTGGCAAATATTAAAAGAGAGCAAGGAAATATTGAAGAAGCAACTCGTCTCTATGAGAAAGCATTGGAGGTATATAATAACAATAATCAAGAATAAAAAAATGATAATATAATTATATTCTAATATATTAATTATTATTTATTTTCAAAGGTCTACCCAGAGTTTGCTGCTGCTCATTCCAATTTGGCTTCTGTATTACAACAACAAGGAAAGCTTCAAGATGCATTGGCTCATTATCGTGAAGCCATTCGAATTCAACCAACATTTGCTGATGCTTTTAGTAATATGGGAAATACTTTGAAAGAAATGCAAGATATTCAAGGAGCTTTGCATTGCTACTCAAGAGCAATTCAAATCAATCCAGCTTTTGCAGATGCTCACTCAAACTTGGCATCAATTCATAAGGATTCTGGAAGTATTACTGAAGCTATATTATCTTATCGCCAAGCTTTAAAATTGAAACCAGATTTCCCTGATGCATATTGTAATTTAGTACATTGTCTACAAATTATTTGTGACTGGTCAGACTATGATAGTAGAATGGAGAAATTGGTTAAAATTGTTGCTGATCAATTAGAAAAGAATCGATTACCATCAGTACATCCTCATCATTCTATGCTTTATCCATTGAGTCATGAGCAACGTAAAATGATTGCGGCAAAACATGCTTCTATTTGTACAGAGAAGGTAAATATATTTTCTTTTCAAAATTAAATTCAACTAATAATATATATTTCTTCTTTAAAATATTATAGATTGCAATTTTACATAAAGCTCACCATCAGTACATCCTCATCATTCTATGCTTTATCCATTGAGTCATGAGCAACGTAAAATGATTGCGGCAAAACATGCTTCTATTTGTACAGAGAAGGTAAATGCATAATTTTTTCTTTTTAAAATTAAATTCAACTAATAATAATATATATTTCTTTTTTAAATATTATAGATTGCAATTTTACATAAAGCTCCTTATTCTTATCCAAAATTGGTACCTGGTTGTCGACTTCGCATTGGTTATGTCTCCTCTGATTTTGGAAATCATCCTACTTCGCATTTGATGCAATCAATCCCAGGATTTCATCAACGACATAATGTTGAAATCTTTTGCTATGCTTTAAGTGCAGATGATAGGAACAACATTCCGTTCGAATATTGCTAATAAAGCTGAACATTTTATTGATTTGTCTCAGGTGAGGAAAAATAAATATAATTTATTTATGTCATCTACTTATTCTTAATATTAATATTATTATATTTCTTTTCAACAGATTCCTTGTAATGGAAAAGCTGCAGATAGAATTCACGCTGATGGAATTCATATTCTTGTCAATATGAATGGATACACAAAAGGAGCTCGTAATGAAATCTTTGCATTGAGACCAGCACCAATTCAAGTTATGTGGTTAGGTTACCCTGGAACTAGTGGAGCTAGTTATATGGACTACATTATTACTGATAGTGTAACTTCTCCTGTAAAATTTGCTAATCAATATAGTGAAAAATTGGCATATATGCCCAACACTTACTTTATTGGAGATCATAAACAAATGTTTCCACATTTAACTGAGCGTGTAATCTTAGCAGATGTTAACGTAAGTATATTTATTTCATAATAAATATTCATATATTTATATTTATTAGAATTCTAATAATTTTTTTTATTTATTGATTAACAGTCAAATTCAGATTCAAGAGGCGTGTCTGACAATATTGCTGTAATTAATGCTCCGGATCTTACTCCAGTTTTGAAACATGCATCAGTCAAAGAAGTATGGGAAGTTGTTCAAACATCTGAATCAGCTGATGTAACTGTGTCAATGAAAGTTGCAGAGTTACCAACAACAACTCCAATTGAAAATATGATTCGATCTGGTCTCATTCAGACAACTGTCAATGGACTCATCATGCAAAATGGATTAGCAACACCACAAACAAATAATAAAGCTGCAACTGGAGAAGAAGTACCACAGAGTATTTTGGTTACTACACGACAACAGTATGGACTTCCCGATAATGCTATTGTATATTGTAATTTTAATCAATTGTACAAAATTGATCCTGCTACTCTCGTCATGTGGGTCAATGTAAGTTGACAATTATATTTTTATTAATATTTTCCATATTTTCAATATATATATATATATATTGATTATTGTTGCAGATTTTGAAACGCGTTCCTCATGGTGTCTTGTGGCTTCTTCGTTTCCCTGCTGTTGGCGAGACAAATATATTGGTAAGGAACTATATTAATAACAACTATATTATGTACAGTATGTTTAATTATTTCTTAATTTTTTTTCTATAGAGCACTGTTGCATCTATGGGTTTAGAGCCAGGAAGAATTATATTTAGTAGCGTTGCTGCAAAAGAAGAACATGTTCGTCGAGGTCAATTAGCTGATGTTTGCTTAGATACTCCATTATGTAATGGACATACAACCTCAATGGATGTTTTATGGGCTGGTACTCCAGTCGTCACTCTACCAAAAGAAACTTTGGCATCTCGTGTAGCAGCATCTCAGCTTACATGTCTTGGTGTTTCAGAACTTGTAGCCAATTCTCCTCAACAATATGAAGATATTGCTGTTCGTCTTGGAACAGATAAAGAATTGTAAGTCAATAGTCAATTTCTAAAGGTCAACAACTTACGAAAATGTTTTACAATACTAATAATCTAAAATAATTTTTTTTATATTTAGCTTGAAATCTATTAGAGCCCAAGTATGGAATCGACGTTTAGAATCCAAACTGTTTGATGCCAATAGCTACGCTCGTGACTTAGAGTCTCTCTACTCAAAAATGTGGGAAAAACATCAGAGAAATGAGCGAGTGGATCACATTACAGAATTGTCAGCCAATTAAATAAATCACAACTCTCTTTCTCTTGTCATGTCATAATATTCACAAATCAACACAAGATTTAATATCTTACTTTAGAAAAAAAAATATATACAGAATTTAAATATATATATTCAGATATACACATATACAGTACACATAAAACACAATATATTAAAAACCGTCTGTTTACTATCTGTACAAAAAGAAAAATAAGTACCTTCCTTCATAATATATATAGAGAGAATGAAGTGTAATAGGAAGTCAATATGAATGAAAAAAAAATAATAAAACACTTGTTAATTCAATAAAGATATACTACTTGGCCTTAACAACGCAGAAAAAACTCTTAATCGAAATCTTTAGAAAAAAATCTGTATGAAAGTTTCTTGTTGTTGTTATAGTGCATCATCAACCATTTGCTCTTAATCTAATAGTGTATAGAAATCAATTTATAATATTGAAAATCTCATGTAAATACAGATAACAAATTATTTAAAAATGATATAAAAAAGTTTTTATGTGCAAACTATTGTAAATACAATTGCTATGTGCTAAATTACAAAATAGTTAGAAGACTCTATGTCTTAGAAAAAATATTGTATGACATTGGCGCACAGAGTGAATATATTACAGTTAGCAGCTTCAAGGCAAAAAAGTACAGCAAGACATTAATAATACAAGGATGTAAAAAATTATAACGGTATTGGGGCAATACTACTCTCATTATTGCCTATTTAGTTTATGACACTTTGTACAACCACATATATATGCACACGTTGAAATCTTTTTAATTTTTATTATAATAGTCCATCATCATTTTTTGTTTATTCCCCTTGTAAATATATATATATACTTCTTGAGAGATTTGTTTTTGAGAAAGATATTTTTTGTCATTGTAAACAAAATGTGTTAGATTTGTTGTTGTTGCCTAATATGTACAAAATCCTTTTCTCATTTGTAACTTTTTTTGCAAATAGAATTTTCCATTCAGAGACTATGTAACATTTACATTGTATATAATAATTAATGATTGCTGAAGAAAAAACGTTTATTGTTGTGAAGGTACTTGATAGTATAAGAGATTCTTGTTTGTAAAAGTGTGTAGATTAGATATATGTTTGTCACTGGATTGATGATGATGACTCTTGATACTGGTGTCAGCGTCTCATATAACGAGAGTAATTAGAAAACATATACCAAATCAAATGTATATACAAAATCATCAAAATATTTCACTCTATTTCCTAATTAATATAACTCGTCATATTATACTTTTAGTTGTTGGTATCAATCTAAGTCAGCTAAGTAAGTATTTACTACTCGTGAATTTTTTTATATTAATCGTGTGTGTAATGAATTCACTTTTCACAAGAGAGAGAGATGCCAATTGGTGAAGATTGTAAAAAAAACAAACCTGAGCTATATGCACCGAAAAATAACGGACGACACATTATATTAATTATATGGAGTAATTGAAATGTTGTAAATATTATAAATGGTCATTTGACTATTAGCGTTTACTATTACTAAGTTGAATGTAAAGATTGACAAAGTGGAATAATAAAATGTGTCAATGAGATTCAAATTTGCTAGAGCATCAAGTCAAAATACTTTTTTAGAAGACCAAAACCAGATTAGAGCTAACGAAGATTTAGATGATAAGAGGGCATAAGAAAATTCATTATATAAGGTTATAGAGTCTCTTTTGCATATATAGTGATCTCATCATTGAAAGTTGTACCTAGTAATTATGACCAATAGATTTTAGATATTTGCAGATGTAATACGATTCTTTGCAATTGATCTCCTATCGATAATTCAAAATGGGTAGAGTCAACTTCTTCTTCTCTATGTCTTGATTTATTATGTAGTCGTAAAATAAATGAGTTGATTTTAGCAGATGACGTTTGGCTATATCTGTATTCTGTATAGTAGTTTAATGCAAAGGTGAAGCAAGTCAATAGTTGTTGCATTTGTTTTTTTAGCCATATAGCTACAGGGAGGAGATAAAAATATTATTAATAATTTTCCAATAAATACAGCTTAGAGACTTCATGACTTTTTTGCCCAATGTAGGATGAGATGAGTCTGAAGCT
>VCNE01001670.1:0-14530 GCA_009869805.1 Oncopodura yosiiana
TCTACAACTTATAAACCATACTTTTAGGTGGATATGGATATGGACGTTAAATGGCGACCGCATTTCCTTATTAGGAAGTTCTAGCAGCAAATTTATATTTAACGATGTACTGAAAGAAGGAAAAATTTAATGGAAACTTTTGTGTCTGTAAACCTCATTAACCACAAAATAAACATACACTAGTTTTTTGGTTCTTTTCCATCTATAAAACCTTTCTATTTGACAATTCTGTTCTCATTCGATTTTTTTTACTGTCTCAAAGTGTAAACTTCAATTGGAACTCTATATATCATGAAATTGAGTGTAAGTTATTACACAGACTGACAAAGGTTTAGACTAAGCCTAATTACATTAATTTTTGATTTATAGGCCATCTTAATCAGTTTGACTGTTGCAGTCATTTTATTTGCAACAGTTGTTGACGCACAACGGATTTTATTTTACAACAATAAACATAAACGTCCAGGTGGGCCAACTTACAACAATAATCAATACAACAAAAATAAAGAGTATGAAAATAGAGGAGGCCCATGGAACAATGGAAGACGAAGATTAGGAATTTATTTTAATGGTTAAATCCATACCTTTTTATTCTGTAGTAGGTCTTATATAATATATCAACAATTTACTTCATATATTTAACACGAAAAGCATCAAACATAGTGATAATAGAAACTGGCAACATACGAACAACTCTTAAACATTTGTTGTCATTATTTTTCACTTTTTCCAATTCCTTTTGGATATCACGAAACTGTATAATAATACAAAAAATAGATATCATAAATAAATCAAATATATTGAACATTTTATAGTACATTCTTTGTTTTTCTTACATGATGATCATTTATTGATTTAAGCCAATTAATAGCATGATTTTTTAAAGCTGCATCAGAATCTTTATTATCTCCGGCATCATCTTGATCCATATTATAATCAATAGGAATGCCTCCATTTCCCTGTTCCCAAAATCCAATTGGTGCAGCAGTAACTTCATTTTGTTTTCGTTGTTGCTTTATAGCAGGAATTGCTTGAGGAGGAGGCATTAATTCCTTGATCATCAATAATGTTATTGTTTACTGCTACTGCTGGTGGTGGCTGCTGTTGTAACTTTACCACAATTTGAGGCTCATGCACAACAATATTTTTATTAGTAGCTGCTGCTGTCTTCTTTACTCGAGGTTTTCGTCCTCCTCTTTTTTGCTCTCGAGGAATTTGAATAATCCAAGTGGCCAAACGGAAATTTCGACTGTAGCAACAACGCATAACGTCAATCTTTTCATTTAAACGAGATGTAAACTTTTTTGTTTTTATCATATGTTGAGTTGGATTAACTTGAAACTGAAGAGTAAAGAAGAAAAAAAATATTGTATATATTAATTAATAAAGAAAAAAATTCATTCGTTAAGAATAATTTTTACTAACCCCAAGTCCACGAAGAAGTTCGATCCAAGTTAAGCTTGGATCTACTATGAGCTCTTTTGTGCAAGTGTTGGAGAACTCTGGTAATTTAGAACGAATTGTCACTCTTGCCATTGTCTGTTGTGTTGGGACAAAGAAAGTTTAGTTTTCTCAGAATTATCA
Source organism: Oncopodura yosiiana (assembly GCA_009869805.1). Taxonomy (NCBI): domain Eukaryota; kingdom Metazoa; phylum Arthropoda; class Collembola; order Entomobryomorpha; family Oncopoduridae; genus Oncopodura; species Oncopodura yosiiana. Next base: position 1,585 of record VCNE01001670.1, read on the forward strand.
AAAGAACATAATTGTTAGTTAAAGTTGAAAGTAAACTTACTTGATCTCGATGAACCATAATGAATGACAACAACAAGTTTTTCGTTGTGTTACAAAATTAAAGGACACAAGACAAACAAAACAGACTCAAGAGTCAAGACACCACTCAACGTTCTCTTTTCTACTTTACTTTATACTTGTGACTCATTGACGCCGAATGCAAAATACAGAAGCTCATATTTCACTTTTTTGCTACATAATTTGCAGAGGAACAAATCAAGTTCCAAGAAATTGCTTACACAAACAAAAATGGTAATAAAGTTGCTGACATTATATGAATTCTATTTTTTTATTACTTTATTATGATATTGATATGAAAAACTTGCATGAACAAAGTATTGAATATTATTGAAATAGAAATATAATGCTTCTTTTCTGATATTATGCCATGCTACTGCGCGGTAAAAGACGAGCTATCAATCTGCTGGAACTTTCCACTTATTTTCCAGAGAAGAGCAAAGATTATTTATTTTTCTGTTTCATTTTGTCTTCCGTTTTGTGACGAGTTTTTTTAGTACTTATTGGAACTGGAACTGACAACGTCAATAAACATCGTATCAGGTAAAAAATCATCATCGCTAATTCATAATTTGAATGATTTTAACTCAACAATAATTTTGAATTTAATGATGTGTGCTTGGTTCTAGAGAGTTTTGTTCAATTCATTAACTCGACATTATGTCTAGTAACACACCAGAGGAAAATGAAACAGAAGAGAAAGTGACAGAAGAAGAAAAGTCATCAGATGAGACAGCTAAACCAAAAACAGCACAAAGAGAAATTTTTTGCACTAATTGCTAAAGAAGACTATCAAAGAATTTCACAAGCATTATCTGATGGTTCAGCAAAAGTTAATGATGTTGATGAACATGGTGTAAGTGTAGACAATACTATCACTAATATAATGCTCTTTTATTAATACTTTTTCTTAATACAGATGACACCTTTGCAACATGCTGCTTATCGTGGCAATAAGAAATTATGTCAACTTTTAGATTGACCGAGTAAGTAGTAGTATAAAAGAATAGTTTTCGAGTTTAATGTAAATCTATTATAATGTCCTCTTCTCATTTTGCATTTAGGGAGCAGATGTCAATGGTGGAAATCATAATAATGGTTATACTGCACTACATTTCAGTGCTTTAAGTGGAAATGAGTCTCTATGTTCATATTTACAACAACAAGGTAGCAAAATCCAATGCTGTCAATTCAGTAGGAAGAACTCCATCACAAATGGCTGCTTTTGTTGGTAAATTATTATTTCACAAGAAATATGAGAATAGTAGAGAAGCGATTACATAATAAGAGAATATTGAATTATTGATTGATTGTCTTGTCTTTTCCCATAGGAAATCATCATTGCGTGTGTACAATAAATAATTTTGTTGATCGAAGAGACATTGATTATTTTACTGTACCACAAGGATTAGCAACATCACCTAAATTGGATCCATCACTTGCTAATTCATTATATAATTTAATAATGCAAGTAAGTCTCTTATATAGATAAAGATCAATTAATCAATAAGTCTTTAAGTAAAGTAGTTCTACTGAAATGATTAAAAAAATGCATTTGTTTATTTCTCTCTTTTTCAGATAAATTTTCATCCAGTCAAAATAGCAATGACTCTGCAAAAAGTTCCAATATTTCGTTCAAACATTCCGCAAGTAACAGATGTTTTGGAAATGATGATGGACAGAGAAATTAAAAAAGGAGGAGACTGTAATGAAATTGTAGCATTTAAATTTCATCTTTTACGTTTTGTTATAATCAAAATTCAAGGAGCAATCAAAGGAGCAAAAGATAAAGATCCTATTGAAATCTTTATCAAAAATCTTATTGTATCTAAACCTGGTGGAATTCCAGAACCATTAGATATTTTGCTACGTGAATGTGTTCGAGCTTTTCCTTATAAAGAAACAACAATTTTACAACAATTGGTAGCCAATTTAACGCATACCAAATTATGTGAAGAGCCAGGTACAATTTACAAGTCTAAAAAGTTTATAATATATAATAATTGATTCTTCTTTTTTATGTTTAGGAGCTTGGGGAATTATTCTCAATGTTGTAAATGGACAAAAAGGTTTTAGAGACCATGAACCATGTTCAACTTGTGGAGAAGAACGAGGTGCAAAGAAATGCAGTCGTTGTCATTATGATGCTTATTGTAATAAAGAATGCCAAGAACTTCATTGGGCAGTTCATAAAAAATATTGTAAGAAGAAAGCCAAAGAATGGGAAGAAAGAAAAGCTGAACAAGAAAAAAATCCAAATAGTACTAAAAATGCTAATATTCAGCCACAAGAAGTTATTGATGCTGTTTTACAGCAATAGTAAATGTAAGTTTAGTTAACATTATTGTATTGCTAATTACCATTTTATTTCCCTTTTTTTCAAGTAGTGAGTGACATATTCTGATGAAAAAAAATATTATATAATGATTAAAAATAAAAATTCGTAATGAATGAAGAGTTCTCTCTCAAAACAAAGTCTCTCTAAAATGTGCTCTGTTTTTTACATGTTCTCATACCCGCTTGCGCTTGATTCATGCATTCAGCATAGCTTTTGTGTGGCAATGTGCTCTTTTGTTGTGGATTGGCTTTAATCTGTGAAACACAGCAGTTTTTCATAAAAATCCAGCAACTAATTAGTCAGGTTAGGTTGACGTGCATATCTATGACGGATCGACAATCTCTGGATTACTACAGAAAAAATGTGAGCATTATACACAATGTATTTGCGAGTTTGTGACAACAAAAAGTAAAATCTAATACTAATATTCTAGGGGCTCTGGAAGTTCAAGGAACGTTCCTCTTGATGTAATAGATGACATGGAAAAAGAAAATGCCAATCCATCAAACAATAGTAGTGACAGCGATGACAGTCTTGAACTAGACGAAGAGGATGATGATATTAAAACTTGCAATCGAGATATCGTCAAAATTTATTTGCAAGATCTACTTGATTGTTGTGTTAATTCTTGTTCTTCTGAAAGTCGGACTAAAATTAGGAAAAGCTTAGGTAAGTACTTTTAGTAGAATTTCTAAATATGTAATCAAGTTCATGGCTCGTATAACATTGAATATTTTCTTTTCAGAATCATCTATTAATTCTGCAGCTAAAGCTAAAGGAATTTCTTTCCCTAACCCTATAGGCAAGCAAATTAAAGTGTACCATCCAATAATTATGTTTCAAGGATTGTACGTTCATTATGGTCAAAGAGGAATCAAATTAGAGATAGGCAAGAATGGAAAGGTAATATTTTTTTAATTTAGATATCAAACTACAGACATGTAATAATTTATCTAGTTTTTTTAAATGTGTACATATAGGAGCGGTTAGGCAAATATGACGAAAAAGTAACTACAAAAACTCATCACCAGAAAACTTTAAACGATTTCATTCCGTTCGTGGTATCCGATGAAATTCAGAGTAGATTTAGGTATAAGAATTAATTATTTTTTATAATCGTCAAAATTCTCATAGGTTTGCTTATAATATATATACTACATATATACATGTTTTACAGAAATGACAATTATGATATAATCGACAACAATTGTATCCACTTTACGAAGGAAGTTTGCAAATATTTTGAAATCGAGTTTCCAAATTACCTACAAGTTTGTCTTGGATGTCTAAAAGAAAAGTAAGTATAATATTTCAATTAACAGGAAGAAAATATCACTATTTTTTTTAATTTTAGTGAAACAACAATTCGAGGATACAAAGCTTCTGCAGACAATTGTGTAAAAGCTTCCAAATCTTCTTCTTCATAAGAAGAATGCAATCAACTCCTAAATCAATAATATGAAAGAAAGGGATCATTTTTGTTCTTTTTCATAATTTAAAATGTAATAGATTGTTGACATTTTTATAAACTTTATAAGTATTTTTGCAAAAATTTTAAGAATAAAATCTAGTTTTTTTCTCATGAATTGAAATAACAACAACAATCTTCGACGCGGCAATTTGAACGCCAAGATTTCATCCACATTTTTTCTAGTGAAAGTTTGATTTCTTCCGATAATTTGTAATTATCATAAAATTAGCTTATTAAATGCCAACAAACACTATTCCTAATGGCTGGATTGGGTGTCCAAATTCAGGAAATGGACCAATTGCAGGAAAATTTATGGTTTTCAAAACACCTCTTCAATCTAAATACTTTAAATATTTAGATGATAAATCTGATATATTTTCAACATTAGAAGTTTTTGAATCTGTGAGAAAATTGAACGTAAGAAATATTTGACTCTAATAGCTTTTACACAAATTGTTTGAAAATCTTGTTTTTTTTTACTTACTTTCCAATTTTCTCAAAATATCAAGCATAACATTGGCCTGTGGATTGACCTAACAAATACAAATCGTTATTACAATAGGGAACAAGTTGAAACTGAAGGAACAGTTTATTTAAAACTAAATTGTACTGGACATGGGACAACACCAAGTCAAGAAAGAAGAAAGGCATTTTTTACAGCCTGTGATAATTTCTTTAAGAAAAATATTCCAAATTCATTAATTGGAGTTCATTGTACACATGGATTTAATCGAACAGGGTTTTTAATATGTAGTTATTTAGTAGCTAAACAAGGATATTCAATTGGAAATGCTATAGCTGAGTTTTCTAATATGAGACCACCTGGAATTTATCGACAAAATTATATTGATGAATTAATTAAAATTTGGGCTCGAGATGAAGAAAGACAATTAAAAATAAAAGCACCAGCTGAACCAAAATGGGTTAAAAATAACCAAAGACGACGACTACGACAAGAAGAGCAGAAAATTCGACCAAATAATGGATATGATCATCAAGACTGGAGGAGGAGAAATAATAATCATCCAAGACCAAGTGAACGCCTAAATTGGAGAGACCGAGATGATGACAACGATCGTCGTTACAATTGGAGAAATACTAATAATAATAATCAGCATTGGACAAACGACGAGTACTACGATCAACATTGGCCAACTACTAGTAGTAGTAGTAATAATTGGACAAACGGATATAAACAGCAGCAATGGTGGCCTCAACAATCAGTACAACATTACTATACACAATTTCCTCCTCCTGCCATTCCTTTTAATAATTATCAACAACAAGAGTTTCAAAATGATTGTTCAAGACAGCTATATCAAAATAATGAAGTATTATTATTAGAAGCTAAATTACAATTAAAAAATCTTCCAGTAGAATCTTTTAGCATAAGATTAAGTTTAGAAGAACGTAAATTAGTATTGGAAAAACTATCTCTCTTAATTGGCCATTTGAAATCAGTAGATAGTACAAGTATTACATCATTTCTAGAACGTCCAAAGAATTTAATGAAAGAAAATTTACAACAATATTTACTCAACAACGGACAACAAAGTTTTATGGCTGCCTGTGTTTATAATAATCCTGAATCTGTTTCATGTTTCATGTATATTGATGGTGAAGGCAAAACTTACTTAATTGATGAAAATGAAGATGGTTGTTTATGTTATTCTTCAAATTCTGATCGATTACCTTTTGGTTCTAATCAACTTTATGAAACAGTTTTAACAGGGGTAAGTTTTTATAATTTACCTACTATATATCAATTTAATTTAATTTTAAAATGTGAAATTAATATTTTTTAATCTAACTATATAGCATCTATTTTGTAATGAACAAAGTTCGAGTTTTACACTAGAAGATATTTTGCTCCTTTGTGGTAAAGTAGTTGGTCTCAAATCAATTGAAACGAAATCAAATTATATATGGGATGAAGTAATGCCTAAAAGAAAACGTAAATCGAAATTAACAATTGAAGCACTTTTGTATTATGATTTATCAAAAATTGGAGATATATGGAAAAATTCAAGGCAAGAATCTAATAAAATTCCAATTTCGCTTTTGTTTACGCCGTCAGTATCAAATTCCAAGATTTATCAAACAAGTAATTTGATATGGATTCACAAAGACAATCAACAATTGGATCAAGAATCACTTTTTCAATTTATTTCGTCAAAATTTTCTTCTCCACCTCAACAAATTGTTCAAAGTCCAGAGTCAAATAATACAGTGAACAATTATAACGTACATTCTATCAAAAAAGATCTTAACTTGTCTTAACATGGTCAATATTTTATAGTAATATTATGTTGTGCGAAGCGATGATGAATTAAGAATAAATTAATTTATATATATCATATATTATATAAAGTAATAAAATGTGCAGTATATTATTTTTATAATCAATTCTTATTGGAAACGTCTAAAGAAGAATCGCCAGCGACTTTTTCATCATCATTATTAGTATCAGTCATTTTCTTCTTTTTTCTTTCTCGAATATCATTCAATGTTTCTTCAATTGTTCTTTTATCACGTTTATACTCTGATGATACCATTCCATATGATCTATCATTTTCTACAGTCAGTTTCTTTGCAGAATCTTTACTAACATCTAGTCCACCAATATGTTTAGCATATTTTTGTAAATAGTCCGGTCCAGTACTTGTAGTAGTAGCATTTTTATTAGAACGTCTTTTTCGATGTGCACTTTGTTCGTCTTCATCTTGAGTATCACTCTGTTGTTCAGGATTGTAGACTTTTTAAATATAAAAAAATCATTAATGAAATGATTAATAATTTCCAGAAATTCAATTAAAAAATGCTTACTTTCACCACGTCTCAAAGCATTTAGCTCAGCATCACATGGTACTGTTTCTGGACGAAAAATGACCGCATGTCTATCAATTTCTTCCGATCCAAACGAATGAGCTACCAATCCGGCAGTTTCAGAAATATCGTGTCTGCCAATAACATTAATACATGAATGTAATGTAATTAAAGTTTTTTGATTGTGATAAGAAAATGTATTATATAAAATAAATAATAAAGTTAATACATACATCATTGCTCTTTGAGCTTTTGACATTGGTGGAAATTCCAAACGTGGCTCTTGTGATTCATTGAATTTTGATATTTTTTCAGTTATAGTCTCACGAAATTTCTGAATTTGTTTGAGTTCCATTTCTTTCTGTTTTTTCATCATTTCCATTTGCTCTGTTTTTAGTTAGAGATTTATTTAGTAGTTAGAGAAGCATAATTTTATTCCTTAGAAAAAATATGAATTTCGCCAAAATAATAGAAAACAACTTCAAAGTTCAAACTTACTTTTCTTCAACTCCCTTTCTTTCTCAGTGAGTAGTGACGGCGGAGCTGTCATCTTTTTCATAATTGAGCCCAAGAGATCCATTTTGTATGTATCTTTTTAATTAACTATTTTAATTAGTAAAAAATGACAACTTCTTTGATTTGATCTTGATGCAAAATAAGATTTGGTTTACTTACTTTTCGCGCATATCATTTCCCCACGAAATCAAATATTTTGAATTTAGGGTGCTGCTGCAAAAAAAAAGTCACTGATTGTGATTACGTACTACTGATTAATTAATAAGTGATCAAGGAAGACTATCATCAAAATGAAGCTCTTTACTCATAACATGTTGACCTCTAAAATGATTAAAAATGTTACAGTCGGATATCCTTTGAAATTGACAGTAAGAATGATCAAAAATGAACAATCAAAAAAGATTATTTATTTTTGTAATTTCCACAATTTGCAATTTTCAGGCAACAGAAGTAAAAATCACTCCTACAGAATATCAACCTTCATTTCTAGCAAAAATGTTGCCAAAAGTTGATTGGCCTGTTCTTGTTGGTGCAGCTGAAACTGTAATTGATTTGATATACAATATACATACACAAAATTAATTGCGCATTATATTCTTACTAATTTTAGATTGGCCATGGAGAAGGAATGCCAAAAGCTTTAGAAGAAAACTTTGATAGAGATGATGATTTTTTGAGAAAAGCTCACCATGCTCTTTTTGAAGTAAGTCATATTATGCGTTAGTCAAAAGTATCAATTTATCACCCTTATTCATCTGTGTGTACTTTTTCACAGATTGAAGTCATAAGTGGTGAGATGGAATGCCCAGAAACTGGAAGAAAGTTTCCTATTCAAAATGGTGTACCAAATATGCTTGTCAACGAAGATGAAGTATAAAATCAAAAAAAAAAGATCTTATGTTAACTAAGTTGTATATGTGTGTATTTGTATTATCTTTTCTTCTATGACTTTTTTTTCATTTTCACTATGAATAAATTGTAGTAATATAATTAATAATTCATTCTTCGTGTAAATATATTTGCATTTTATTTTGAATTTCAATTGTCTACAATCTCACAACATCGATATTTGTAAATAGCTGTAAACTATATAATAATAGGAAAGCAACAAAAAAGAAGGTCTTTTACTCTGCCAAAATTATATGTATAGGGAATCTCACATAATTATATAATCATATAGTAAATTTCATATTCACAATGTTCAATTGTTTCAAAAAAAGAAAGAAAAGATAAATAATACGGTTCACTCATTTAGATAATGAAAGGAAATTAAAGACAAGATTTATGCCACATGACACCAGATTAGATAAACACATAATTGAAAAGATTAAAATAAGCAAGAGTGACATGGCATGATAAAAGAAGATGATTGTTCTTCAGATGTGAATGCAAAGTTACTTCTTCTTCCTCTTATTATGTAAGATGTCCTTAAGTTATAGAATAGATACATACATAACATTATTTTTGTGTGAAAAGATGCTGGTTGCTGATAATTTGTGGACAAATGCCAACTTTTTTGATAAACACAAGACGCTTTCTACTCTCCAGTCATCATCTCCATGAATTCTATAACACAAAAAATTCTTTCATGACACATAATTTACAACTTCTAAATTAATAACCAATAATATTTTTCTCACCATCAAAATCTAAAGAATAGAGTAATTTTTCAATAAATTTACCAAATATGACATAAATTATCTCTCATTTTAATATTATAAATTCTTATTTTCAGAGAATTTATATATGTCTCATTATTGATCTATTTATTGAAACATTACCTACAGTTCCGCTGCCATCAGTATCAATTTCTGCTATAATACCATCCAGATCATCAGAGGATAATTTGTCATCAAGGGCCTTAATGATAAATTTATACTTAAGAAAGAAATTGTTGGATGATAAAAAAGATGTTATTATTTTACCTTGAGAATTTCACGTAAAGTTCCAGTAGTGATGTAACCATTTCCCTCACGATCATATAATCTGAAAGCTTCTTTTAATTCCTCTTGCATGGCTTCTGCATCTTCTTCTTCTAGAAAGTGACTTGCAATTTCAATGAAAGAATCCAAATTTAGTTTTCCTATAAACAAGAAAAAATGTCAATACATAGAAGATTTTAAAAGTCACTCATCCAATGTTGTAGTGTAGTATTTTAGTTAAAATCTAATAATATTGAATATTTTTCTTCTAGTTTTGTATTATGAGCATCAAGGGAAAAAAGTCAAGTTAGCTTTTTTTGGGAAACGTTCCAAACACTTGAATGATGAGCCACAAGGATGAAACACTCAAAATTACTATTAGTACATGACGACTTTGCTTTTCATACTAGACTACTACTATTTACAAGAGACTACATAAATAATGAATGTGAGTGACAAGGAAGACAACAAGAAAAGTCAATAATATATAAAGATTTTCTACATCACACACATTTCTTCAAAGGTTTTCTTTATATGTTCGTATGTACTACATATATGTAAGTATGTGGATGTATTTACCTATAAGCTTATTATGTAATAATTCTCACACTTTCTTTCATACCGTCTGTATTATGTTGCTCAATTAAAGCTGCCAATTCGTCATCATCAAATGTATGACCCAATGTATTCAGAATGGTTGTAATTCGTCCAGCTTACAATAAATCCAGTTTTTCCTGTATCTAAACATATTTTTCATAAGAAATGTCTTAGTCTCTTCTGATATTTTTTGACATTATTATTTAGTATTACCAAACATTTGAAAAGCTTTCCGCATCACTATAAAATAAAGAAAACATTGATTATTTTTTATTAATATGTAACAGTAAGTCTCTCTCTCTTTCTTGAGTTTTTTTACGTACTAGCTTCTCTCTCTGGATCAGCCTGTAATGAAAATATTTTTAAATTATTAATTTTAGAAAAACTTACATATTACAACGACTAAAATCTTACCATTCTGATAAAATTAGAGACCACAGACGCTAAAAGGAAACTTGGAATTGAACAAAACTCTAAGAACAAAGTGCCAGAAGAGTCGTCAGAACTTTTCTTCTTCTTTTGTAAGAAGAGAGGTGAAGAAGTGGAAAAGTGTTATTTGCTACAATATGTTATATTAGTAAAAAGACTTGTGTGTAGTATGTATTATGTATATTAGTAGGTGTGAAAAAGAAGAACTGAGCTAATGATGAGAAACAGCAGAAGACAAGAGTGAGACTACTAAAGATTTTGCATATAAGATCAAATGTTGAACGTGGGATGATGTGAGGCATATTGCTACACAAACACAACATTCATATATGTATATGTACACATAGTTTGTCAATTTTTTTCTCGTCTTCTTTATTATTGGCAATTGAGGCTTATTACATGGCATGAATTAAAGAGGCTCATTTATTTCACAAAATTAGTTACGATTAATGCTTACATATTAAATTCAAATCTTAGACTCACTCAGTTGTCACTAATGCTAATCATATGAAGAAAAGGTGTGACCACATAACATATGACCTTTTTTTACTTTGCCTTTTTAGACTTTGGAAATTTTTGTAGACTAATGACATATAGACTACATACATACATATATATAGTTATATACTCTCATTTCTTTCAAAAGTATGAGGAATAAGTAAGTATGTATACATATGATGAGGAAAAAAGAAGAAGAGCTCAAGTCATTTTTACATGGAGCAAAACTTTAATGAGTAGTGAAGAAAATAGTTCATATATCTATTATTAGGTCGTTTTGGGATGACGACGCTTCTTTAGTGTGAATTTTTTGGCACCTTAAAAACTTAAAATCTATTTTCCATTTCCTCCAACTGTCATTATGGCTAAAGGTATAATATATATTTTACTGAACATGCCACACAACACAACTCTCATCTTCGTGCTTTTTTTTCAAGTTTTCCCAACGTGAGGTAATATATATATTACAACAACAACAAAACTTAAAAATATTTTACTTTTACATGTAGTTATGTGCCTACAAACCTTGAGTCTTAAGTCTTTCGCATGACGAGTGAGTGAATGAGACATTTCATACATTGGAAAATATTTTTGGGCTCATTTCCTTTTGAGTTGTGAAAAAGCATGGAATTTCATATAAAATGACTCAAATGAAAATTCCATAAGATGACTAAATGACTATAGACAGACCTACAAATAATAATTTTTGCACTGAGTGTCACTAATCCATTTTGGGACCTAGCACACAGCTGTGTGTTGTCATGTTTTATGATGAATAAATATTTTTACAAGCTAAATGCGTGTCAATTTCTCTCTGCTATAAATATATCACTCATTGACTTTGTCCTTTTGTTGAGACGATAATATCAATATGGGAAATAAAATGGTTTGGATTGTTAGACTCATTATTTTCAGTTTATTTAGCTATTGTTCTATTTTAATAATTGATTATTATATTCAAAAATATTTTCAAACTCATCCAAGATTTGCTTGTGGTTGCGGAGATAAATTCAATTTCTTTAGTAGCATCTATAAACTTTCTTATAATATCCGTCAACAGACTCTATGCAGTGATGAAGCTACAGATTATTTCCATTTAATGGGAAGTCATCGACAAAATGTAGTCTCATATTCTTTATATCAAAGTACCTCATCAGAAGATATAAAAAGCTATACTGATGGAATTGAGTTAAATATACAAGCAATAAAGAAATTGTATCCTGGATGGATTATGAGGCTTTATACAAATGTTGAGATAGGAAAACTATGTCCAGTAATTTGTCAAAATCAAATCTTACTATTTGTTTGTAATGTTAAGCGACTCCCTGTTCTCGGTAATATAAGTTAGTTATAAATATAAATATATACCAAAAAAAATTAGTATAACTCTTTTTGAAACTTAGGTCCTGTAGATCATTTATTTGGAATGTTTTGGAGATTTTTGCCTATTGGTGATGAGACAGTAGAGAGATTCCTAAGTCGAGATTTGGATAGTATACCAAGTGAACGAGAAAGATCTGCAGTAGCTCAATGGGAGAGGAAATCATCAAAAACTTTTCATGCTATGAGAGATAACAAATTACATCGTGCATATATCTTAGGTATATATATATTCTAAAAGATTTGTGAGAATAAGAAATCATCTGACAAATTATCCTATATAGGTGGAATGTGGGGAGCTCAGAATTTGAGATATTTAGCCGAAAGAAGAAAAATACTTGAGGAATTTTTACAAGTATAGGATCTACTTATACTTATAATATGTACAGTCAAACAAATTATAATATATTTTATTTATTTTCATCTTGTACAGACTGAAAATGGTAGTAAAGGTTATGATCAGGATGTATTAGTAAAAGTGATTTATCAAAACTATCTTCAAGATATCCTCATCCATGACAGTTATAATTGTAATCTGTTTAAAGATAGTATTCCATTTCCTACTAGAAGAGAAAATAATTATACATTCGTTGGACAACCATTTAGATACAAGTTTACTTTGGAACCTTGTCCTATTTTCTGTCGTTTAAATAGAAATTGGACATATTGTTAATTTAAGTTTATAGAGATTTTGATGTTATTGAAATAAAAAAGCTACAAAATGACTACACTGCATATATATAGTAAGTATGTTTTGCATTCTTTAAATGTTTAAGTCCCACAGGAATTATGCAATGCAGACATTTATTATACATGATATAAGTAGTCAACACACACATTGCTGGGTTAGAAAAACTAAATGCTCAAGATCAGAGTTGAGATTTTGAGAACTTCTTCTCATCTACTGTAGTA
>VCNE01001671.1:0-10373 GCA_009869805.1 Oncopodura yosiiana
GGATACTCACTACTTTATACATTGTGTTTTCTTTTCTGTCCTTAAAGTATATAGCTTATTATTGAATTTTCCAATTGTAAAGTTTATTAGTATAGTATAGTTATATAGGATTACTATAACTAGCATAAAGTCATATAGAAATGTTCAACTACTTCCAAAGCATAACAAAAAGTCTCATAATCGTCCTTCGTCTCGTTTCTACACTTTTTTCAACTTTATGCCTTGTTGTTGTGGGGAGTAGAGAAAGAATTGTATTGAACTCAATATTCAAAAGCCTTTATTGTTAGCCATATCCTTTACTCCTGCTGTATTGCTGGGAAGTAAAGAGAGAATGTGGTTTAGTGTTATGTTTCTTGAAAACTATTGGATTTCTTCATGTTTTGCTTGCAAGAAGATATTTGTTCCTTTTTCCTCAACTTTTAGGAAAAGAAGAAGTTTCATCTTCTTCAACCAACTTTTTTTTTGCTACAAAAGAAACTTTTGGTTAACATTGTGCTTTTTGAAGTACTTTGAAGAAAAAAGTTGAGAAATCAAAACAAGGAAAAATATAAGCAAAACGTAAAGAAATAAGCATAACGCATTCTTCATTATTCACTATAACTATTTTAGTGGTAAGTGTAGTTTGTTGTGAAAGGCAGAAAAAATATGTACAACTTTTGGAAGATGATATTTTAAACTACTTCTTATATAGAAAAAACTCTCGGTAAGCAAATAGACTTGTTTCTGTCGATTGTAGGTTGTGTTTGAATCTTTTCTTTTTTGTTGAAATTTGTGTGTGTTATGGTACATGCGTTTTTCTACGTTTTTCTACAAGTTGAGAGTTAACAAAATCTATATTCTTCTTTCTATATATCTACCACGTACCAGTCACCAGTGCAAATAATAATGTAAAAATGTTCACAAAGATAAAATAACCATAGAGGTTCTTTCTGTGAATAAGAATATACTACAAATAACACTAGAAGTGTATAGTTCATGAAAAAGTCTTTTCTTATAACCTGTTTTTGCACAAAATTTTCTTCTTCTCTTTTTCCATCATCTCCTTTACTTATCTAAATGGAGTAATTCTATAGCCTTTTGTTCCTTTGCCATTACATTCCATTTTCCATGCTGCAACTAAGCAAAAGGTCAGTCAACAACATTCAGCATTAGTATCATACTAATCAAATCCTTTTCTATAAAAACCAACTTTGTACACATAACGAGCAACATATACTACATATAGATAAAGATTATACATTTTCTTATATATGCAAAATACATTGTAGACATCATACTCAAAACCTTTAATAATAGTGGAAAGCAACTTGTATAGTTTGTGCTGTTATTATTATTATAGGACTACATTTTGTATTGTCAGTAACTAAACTACTTGTGTATCAAATGGCAGACAAAAAATCTACCTATATACCTCAGACTCTTCTCTGGATGAACTTGACTTTGAAAACTCTCTATATGCTACTTTTCTATGTACAGGAGATATGTGCTTATGTGTAGAAAGAGAAAAAAAGGATTAGAGATTAAAATGAAGTTTTTGCTAGACACATGGTATGCAATCGAATGGACACTTGCATAGCATTATTACGACCATGATTACAATAGACGTCAACTTTCATAGGCTATAAGCTCACTTGAATAGAATTACGATATTAGTCTTCTCAAACATAAAATGTACTAACTTGTAAGTATATATCCTACACTTTTATATATATGTATATACAATCTCAAAACTTCTTGACCAATGTCATATTTCTCCGAGTTTTTTTTCTCTTCTTATACCTTTGCTATGTTGTTGTTGTGCATAGTAATGAAATCAAAATGAGCGTGTCAACGAAAAGAGAAAGAGTCAACAACTACACGCTCGAAACATAAATGTATATTACACAACAGATTGAACATTGAAAATCTTGTTGTCACAATCTTTGTAAGAGCTGCTATAGCTAGTATAGTTTGTACCTTTTTTCTTAGTTTTTTTTCAACTTTGTTTTTATAGTAGTAGTCATTTATTCTACAAGAGAATATGGCCAAGTTTTGTTTCAAGACGTCATTCCGTCTTCCTCATAAAAATAAAGAGAGCCGGCTAGTTACATCGTCATCATCTCATCACAAATGGTTATTGAAATGGCCAACAAGGTACTCAAATGATGCTTTTTGGGATTTTGGTGGCAAACATGATCACCAGCTTTACTATTGTTATTGCATAGAAGAATCTTCTATATATATATGGTACCCTCTACCTTTAACTTTTAACATTGTTACATAAAGATACAACTCAACATAAAGATAATGGCAATTGGTATAAAAGTAATTATAAGAATTCTTTTCCAAGATTAAAACAAGTCTTGCATTATATATTAGTTAGATTGTCGGCATTGGACAATTGAAAATTTGTCAACATATTCGACAGAGACTAGTTTCTGGTATCCACATATTATTGTATATATATGTACAAAGTGGACGACAGTAGTATAGTGACAATGACAATGTGATGGTTGGTGAAAGAAGAGAATAATAATAAGAGACAACGATAAAAACAAACATTAGAGTCAACGAAAGACGAGAGTGAATGAGAAGAAGTTGAAAAATTAGCCTAGTTTTCTTATCAAAAAACAAGAGAAAAGACTGGCATTAACACGAACTACGACGAGATCAAGCTATGCCTTCTTCTTCATGTTGTTCTTAGAGAAAAAACTATCATAAGGAAAAAGAGAGAGGTTTAGAAGAAAAACGAAGAGACAGTTTTATTGCTCCTAGTTTCAGAGACGTAATTTATGCCATCATTGAAGAAGAAGAAAATACAGAGGGATGCAATAAGATATTGTATACATTGCATTGTTGTCAGGTGAGAGAAGATAACTATTGAGAGTTTAGTCTTACTCAATGTTTGTTAGCTTTGAAACTAATTGTGTGTTTAAAGTATATACTGTAAAACTTTAGTGCATCTCTCACCTGTACAACACTAACTACTCTCTTAGTAGTAAGAGTAATAACTATCTATAGATACGACAAGAACCAGAGAGAGGAGACTTGTTACTAACAAGTTGTTAGTTTGTGTAACTATGTAGTCCAGAGAAGAGAGTCCATGAAAAAGACCAATAAAACTAATATGTATTTGTTTCCTTTCATACATTTAACAAATAATGCAACATGGCTTAGTTTGTTGTAGTTGTTAGCTTGTTGTTACAATAAAGAAAAGAGAATTGAAAACATTCCTCTGACTTTTGAAACGTCTTTTATAGCTTACAACTACATACATATATATATGTAGATAGTTTTGTCTTTCTCCTAAGATTCTAAATACTGATGCATTATATATATACATATATATATATTATATGTTCCCTATTCTTTAGCTCTTCTATACTCGTTCAAAAAACTGTGATCCTCATTAGTTACAATCATCCCAATATTAATTGCCTTTTGGAAACTTGTTTTTTTATATATGATATGTTCTCTGAGAAAGATTCACTTCTTCTTCTACATAGTAGTAAGTAGTTATCATCTCTCTCTCTCTTTCTCTCTACTCTCACACAGTTTATTTGAATCAATTTATAAGTCACTTTTTATAGTGTGTTTCTGTCTCTACTGCCATTTGTCTTTTCTGTCTTAATTCAACATGTTGACATATTCTCATACATGGATACATGCTATACACATTTCTTCTTCTTGTCATAGTGTACAGATGTATAGTACTTTTTCAAAGTAATCAAACCGGACTCTTAATGTTTTTTGATGTAACCAAAATACACAGGTTATATAGAAATTCATGAGTAACAGACAGAAACACAAGTGTAAATGCAATTTTATGTATTTGCAGTAATCTTCTGCCTACTTACATGTCAACACTTTTTTTAGTGATGAATTGAACTTGCTCATTATATGGCTAAAGAAAACCATTAGCATTTGACATATTATGTATATTACACGTTGACATTGAATCTTTACTTTTCTTATAGTCAAACGTTGTTTTTTGCAATTATGTATCCCTATATGAGAATATCTCTTATTCTTATATTCAGAATTGCTGGAATATGTTGGTAAAGTGGCGAGTTTTATATTTTTGCCTCTGAGTCGCCATCTAAATCCAAAGTTAGGGAGCTTAGAGCTAATCGCCTCCCGTTCAATGGCTTTAAAAAAGATTGGAGGTTGGACCCACTCTACGCTAAGCCTGCCTTCTTGAAACTCAGGTAATTTTCTTTTGCTCAGATGAAATACGACTCTCACCTCCCACATGTGAAGCACCTGCTGCACATATTAGAATCATTCTCAAATAATAATAAAAAAAATCTAACACAGACAACAAAACTAAAGTAATACGCTAAATGTAACCCATCACATCATACTATCATCATCTCATAATATTCGCCTTTTTGTACATTGTACATCTTTTAACAGTGAGACAGAAGCGCTTTTGAAACATATTATATCACACAGGTTCTTTTACCTGTGTTCTGTGCTTTATATTGTACCATATGAGACACACAACTGTCATCATGAAAATGTTTTTTCCATATATACTTTTCTCACTCACATTATTGTCATTCCTTAATCAACTGTCAACTACTTTTTTCTATCTCTCTTTCCCCTTTTCGTCATCCAAAAAAACTCCATTTCATTTTCAGTACCGAAAAATGATTTTTTTCTCTGCCCACCTCATATTTCATACTTTTCTACCTCCACATTAATGTCCTTCGGCAAGTTTTTCTGACTTAGAGCTCCTATCTCACAATCGGATAGAAATTGAATCACACAAACTCATCCATGTAACATGAACATTAGTTTAATCCGATTATTACATTATACTTTAACTAGTAGACAACATAGAAGGATATATGTATATATCAGAAGACTACATTTTTGGTTCTTTTACCTGTAAGTAGTGTATATATGGAAGAAGAAACCTTTTGCTATGAATACAGAAGCCAATTACATTAGTAAGACATTGAAGGGGAAGAAATGAAAGAGCTTTATGAAATGTTAAATGAATTGGATGACGATGATATTGAATTTCAAATGACTTCTATCAACTCCTACACTGTAGCTTAAACAAAATCCTGTATTGTAACCTCTGCATGAGTTCTCTCAACTCATGACTATTTAAATGCCAATTTATCTTTCTTTTTTTTTGGCCAGAAATTTCTACAATTTTCTCGAGTCCAACTTTAACTTCAAAATACTTATATATAGTAGGTATGTACACTTCCACAAACCTTCAATATTGTGGAATATTATTTTGTATATACTCTAAAATGTACCAAACAGAAAGTATAATAATAATGCATAAAGAAGACAAGTCAATAGATAATGATGTTTTTCCTGTATAAGCAAAAAATAAAGACAGTTGCCAACAATGTAGTATTATAGTTGTATTCAATTTGTGCTGAATAAAGACAGAATAAGAGGATGCTTTATTATGAATAGCCATAGAACGTCTTGGTTTGATTACTTTCAGAGTGCGAGGGCGATTTAAGAAATTGGCCACGGTAGTTTTCAACTCAACTTTTTAATACTTTAAATTGATACAAGAACAAGTCATAAGAGAGTAAAAGAGTGTATATACTATATATGAAAGAGTTAAATGGGTTGGGCAGCTTGATTTTTTTATAATGCTCCGTGCGTCTTGACAGGACATAGAGAGCAACATTTTTTTACTCTTATATGCAGCTTCTTCGGTCTTTTCTTACTGATCTCTCTGTGAATGGAAAAAGACGTTATAGAATCATCCTGATGTAGTATATAAACTACTAAATAAAAGTATAACAATAGCTATATAACAATTGATGAAGAAATCTTTTTTGGTGTGGGAAGTCAGTCAGTCGATTGGATCGAGTTGTTTAAAAGAGATAGACATATAATAATAAGAAGAGAATCATATAATGATCCGTGGCGTGGCGATTCAGAAGAGCTGTCAATATAGTCAAGCAAAGATCTTATTTTACATCCTGTCACTTTCAAGCCACGCACGTAATACTAGCTACCGATATTTTCCTTGCCAATCAAATTATTCTTCCGCTACACTCCGCTGAGAACTAAATAATTAATCAACCTTTACTCTCTGTGAAGAACTCAATTCTCTCTACATGAAGTCACTCCTTGCTTTTTCTTCTCAAGACACTCTTCTATAGTTAGTCTCTGCAGCTTCGTCTTGCTTGATTTAATGCCAACAGTTAGTTGAGTTCTCTCCAACAACATGTGTACTTTTCTCTTAAAAACTTTAGTATTAATAGAGTAAGTAGCTATCTAGTATCGTCTAACTTGATTACTTTTTCTTCTCTTTCCTTCGAAACTCATTCAAGTAAAAAGCAAATTTCCCTTTGAGACTGTAATTGTATAAGTGCCTCTGGTTTTGTATACAAAAGTTAATTCGTAATGATATGTTTAACTACAAGAGAAGAAGTAGCATAGCATTTTTACGCAAAAACTCAAATTCCTCCATTGGAATAGAGTTTTTTTCATAACGTCATGGTAGTTTATGTGCACATGTCACTCACTCACACTTTTTACAACAAGTGACACGGAGAAGTAAGATAGCGTAAAAGGTTAAAATTTCAAGAGTTCATAAGAAGAAGTGTCGCCAAATATTTAGTTATGCTTTTCAACATCTTTGCTGTCTGTAGTATAATATGCATATCTTTCTATATATGTTTTTCTGTTTCCACATGTTGCCACCTGGAGAATTCATTTTTATACTATATATATATATATGTACTAAGCTATACAACAAATTACTTTTGGTCGTCTACAGAATGTGTCCCAAAGTCGTAGAGTTGTTGTAATCGATCCTGTGCAAAGGGAAAATTACTTTCTCTCTCCTCTCTCTCTCTCTCAGCTACTACACAAAAATAGCAAAAAGAAAAAAACTACCTATATAGTTGACAGAATATCCAATTGAGCTCAGTGTTTTTGTTCGATTTTACTGTTGTTGTGTATCTACTTGTTTTTTGAAAACCCGGGTAGAAAAGTCTAGCAATGCAATACTCTCTCTCTAGACACTGTGACTACACTACTAGGGTGTCATGCTGTCTTTGTAGACTACACATATATGCTGCAGTTATTTCCTCTGTGTAACATCCGGTGAAGTTTCCAAGAAAAGTAATAAAGCACACACACAAATACATTTTGTACATTACATATATATATAGGTGGATACTATTACAAATGTAGACGAAGTAATCTTTTTTGTCAGGAGTCACCTGGAACGTTCACAGAACCAAAAAACGTATGAAATGAAGATATAGCATATAGAGAAGAGTTTCTTACTTGTTTCAAAACAAAATTTGAGAAAAGAGTTCACTTGTAATTAAGTCCCATATGCTATGCTCATTGAAAAAAAAACTAACATTTACACATGTGTGTACTATAACAATTTCTTCAATTGCTTTATCAGCATTACATTCAACTTGCCTTGAGAGAAAAAACAACTAAATAAATTTTAGAGCTGGTAGATGGTATAGATTTCTTGAGATATCACACAATATAAGCAATAATAAGAGACTAGAGAAAAGAGCAATTTGTACTTAATTCAATATGTAATGTCATGAAAGATAAATAGGTAGATAGATGACTAAGATAGGATAGTCGATAGTTGGACAGGAGCATTGTACATATAAGAAAAAGGAAAAAGATTTAATGCGAAATCTGAGAGAAATCTCAAATCTTGTTCTCTATTTAGATTGATAAAATCTAATAAGATCTCTCTATATGAGTTGTCCACAGTTTGCATTCGTCCTTGCCATAATCTATTATAGCTATACAATATATTCCTTTTTATCTCTCTTAAGCTATCATGTATTGGCTCAGTTGAATTGGTTTGAGACTTTGTAAATCTAATCACACACATCACAAAAATATGTATATCTAGTATCTAAAGTATCTATAGTAGCTTCTTGCATTGTGCTCTTAAGAAACACATAGCATAGACAGACAATAAGAGTAACAATAAGTCGACAGACTTGCACATAATTTATAGTCATACAGCCAACAGTCGGCATTCTTTTTTCATCTTTATTCTTCTGCTCTCTTCGTCGTCGTCTCTTTCTCTCTCAATGTTTCATTTTTCTCTGCTCTTTTTCAATGATTCAAAGCTCTTCTTTTACTCTTAGTACACTATGAATAGAGAAAGAGATATTATTATTATGATGCTCAAAGGTATTCAAAAATGCTCAACTAAAGACGTGAGACAGTTGAAGCAAAAAGAGTTTTTTTAAAGTCTTGGCTTCTTTTGAGTCTACAACAACTACAATTATTATATTTGTATATATTACTCCTGTTAGTCTTGTACTAAAACTCATTTATAGTCCTTTTTTTCTCTCTCTCAAGACTCAAAATATAATCAGTCTCTAAAAGAAAATTTTGTTTCCATTTCATTATTGAGAGTGTAGCAAGAAAATATATAGTCAAAGTTTGTTTTTTTCTTCTTTAACTCTTAATAACTATTTATTCTTTGCCTTGTAGCTACAATACTATATAATATAACTACGTAAGAAACTGAGTGTCTTCTGAAGCTCTGTTTCTTTTTCTTGTTGTGTTTAGTGATATTGTTAGTTAGCGATGAAGAGAAGAGAGTTAGTTAATAGGAAAACTTTTCATTTGCTAGAGCTTATTATACTGAGAGAGTTTAATAATACTATGTCATTTCAATTTGCATAGAGAAGAGAAGAAGAAAAAGAATGAGACCCAAAAGCGGCTTGTTAACTCCACAGAGTTTTTAGAGTCAAAGGTTAATTCTTCACTTGCGTTAATCTTGTAGTATGACATCTTATATAGCAATGTGCTTATATACTACCTATATGATGTTGATGCTCACTTTCAACTTGATAACTTTTTGGTTTGTCTCTCATCTCTGAGAAAAGTATATATACATTTTTTTTATATATATTAGAGAAGCTTTTTTCAAATGATCATATTACAAAGTTAGAAACCTTCTTTAGGTTTCTCTATTTACCTGGTATAAACTTCAGAGAAGAAGTTGAGTTGTGATGTGAGAGTGAAGCTTTGAATCTTTGTCCGATTTTTTCTCTTCTTCTCTTCCCAGGTGCATAGCATGCATATATAAATATGCAGTATCTTTTAACTTCAACTCGTCGCTACATACATAATAAGAAAAAAGATATTCTCTACATTGTAATGTGTAGAATTGGATAAAGCATTTGACTTTACTATTTAGATCCGTCTTTAGACTTTGTTGTTAGAGATCTAATATGTATCCATTTACAGAAGAGAGAGAGAAAAAAATATATAAAGAGAGAACGAAAAAGAAGAGAAAGATTCAGGTTGAATTGTTGTACACTAGTAAATCCATTTAAAAAAGGTCTCTCTTGCTCTGGCCTTCTTAATGTAAAATTCAAAAATTCTTTTTATTTTTTTTTCATCACAAGGACCAAAGTGGTGCACACATACATCATCATCATCATATATGTATATATAGATACTGTGACTGACTGCATTAGTTTAAGCGCTCTAATTCTTGCCTCCAGCTCATAAAGAAGGAAATGTAAAAAAAGGCCAAGATACAAAGCCCTTGGAATTTCATTTAGTTCTTAATAGTTTCTATTCTGTGTCACTTGAGTATTGTTGTGACTTTTATATGTATAGAACTAAAAATGAGCAAGTGAAAAAGAAAAAGTGTATTGAAAGCCATTTTTTCTTTTCTCTCTTACTAAATGAATGCCTTATACACTGTATTGGAAGTAAAAATAAGAATAATTAGATTCCAAGCTGGATTAGGATATACATATATATATATATAGATAGTGTTGCTTTTTAATATCCTTGCTGACTATTGTTTTTCATTAGAGAGTCAAACCTTTAATTCCCTTCTTCTTTGCTGAATTGAGCAAAGGAATCTACAGCTAAATATTCTATTGTGGCAAGTTCATCAATTGCATTCAAGATTCAAGTGATTACATCATTACCATATTATACGACATTTCATATAGTGTACAGTTTATATTTTGTTGCACTCTACAGATTCTCACGTCATTCTCCTGTCGCTCATATAGTGAATACAAATGAACTTCTCTTATACCATATTGACAGGACCTTACAATTGATATACACCTTCGACCAACAGGGCAAGTTAAGATTTTTTAGATTATCAGAAAATATCTCACCTTTGATTAAAGTATATTGTATTAGTACAGAATATAAATACAACAATTGTGACCTGATATTAGGAAATGTGCAAGACTTGGACATTATCAACTTAACTAACCAAATGTAATGACAGTATTATTGGATATAATATGACGTAACATAATAGTTCGCCAGGTTCTTTTTTTAGAGGTGTGAAAAGAAGGGAGGAGGAGAATCTCATAACAAAGCCATAAAACTGACCACTGCGAGACAGAACATAAATAGAATGAGTGAATGAC
>VCNE01001673.1:0-16940 GCA_009869805.1 Oncopodura yosiiana
AATGATAGCCCAACAGTCATTTCAGATCGTCAAGAAAAATCTTTGTCTCACCAGCTTCAAAATGTATCAACAATGACAGAAAAGGAAGACAGTTCTACAAATGTCAAAACAGACATTTCTCAACAAACCAGCTTAACTTCATTATCCCATGCTCGACAAATGATTGAGCACGTAGATAGATCTATGCAAACAAGCTCTACAAATGTCACATCAGACATTTCTCAACAAACAAGCTTAACTTTATTGGCCTATGCTCCTCGACAAATGATTGAACACATAGAAAGGTCTATACAAACAATTTCATTATCAGAAGAAGAGGATAAGAACCAAAAGAAGAAGAAGAAAAAGACAAATAACAGTGATGAAAATGTTGCAAGTAGAACGTCATCATCACCTTCTACTTCATCTGGAAATGATAACCCAACAGTAGTATCAGATCGTCAAGAAGAATCTTTATCTCACCAGCTTCAGAGTGTATCAACAATGACAGAAAATGAAGACATTACAAGTACCAGAACGGCCATTTCTCAACAAACAAGCTTAACTTCATTGGCCCATGCTCGACAAATGACTGAACACGTAGATAGATCTATACAAACAATTTCATTGTCAGAAGAAGAGGATAAGAACCAGAAGAAGAAGAAAAGGACAAATAACAGTAAAGAAAATGTTGCAAGTAGAACGTCATCATCACATTCTACTTCATATCGTAAAGAAGATGAAGAACCTTCTTTATCTCACCAGTTTCAGCATGTATTACCAATGACAGGATCTGAAGAAATTATTAGTTCAACAAATGCCAGAGCAGACATTTCTCAACAACCAAATTTAATTTCATTATCTCGTTCTTCTCTGTCAATGATTGACCTTATTGAAAAATCTGCACATGCAATTTTGGGGTCAAAAGAAGAAGAAAATACAATTGTCCAAAAGACCAAGGATAAGAAAAATTTATCGCCAGTTATTTCTGCTCATCAACAGGAAAAGAGTTTGCCACAAGATAAATCAAAGACAGGAGAAAGAAAAGCCAGTTCTACAGATGTAAAATCAAACATTTCTCAACAACCAAACTTAATTTCATTATCTCGTTCTTCTCTTCCAATGATTGATCTTATTGAAAAATCTGCACATGCAATTTTAGGATCAAAAGAAGAAGAAAATAAAATTGGTCAAAAGACCAAGGATAAGGAAAATTTATCATCAGTGATTTCTACTCAACAAGCCAGTTCTACAAATGTAAAAACAAATATTTCTCAACAAACAAGCTTAATTTCATTATTTCGTTCTCCTCGGCCAATTGATAGATCTGTTCAAACAATTTCATTATCACAAGAAGAAGAAAATAAAATTGATCAGAAAACCAAGACTCAAGGAAATATATCATCAATGATGTCTGGCCATCATCAAGAAAGAAGTTTGTTACAACATGTGTCAGAGAGTGAATTACAAAAATTTAATTCTAAAATGAGGGACATATCTCAACAAACTAGTTTTAGAGGTCCAGATAATGAAAGCATTGAAGAATTAATTGAGAGATATCGACAAAAGAAAAAAAGAACTAAAGAGCAATTGGAGCATATAAATGTTATTTCTAGTATTATAAACAAGCCTAGCATGCCTTCACCTGAAAAGAAGCCATCATCTACTCTTATTCCTCCTACCGAAACTGCTTGGTCATCTGACATGAACTTAAAAGAACAAGTGAAATGGTTAAAATCCAGAATAGATTTGGTTACTGATATTTTAATTCAAAATCAAATAGATAGAGAACATAAAGATAGTTCAGCAGATGAGCAACACAGAACAAGAAGGAGGAGACATTATTGTACACCGCCACCACCGCCAGTATGCTACTATATTTCATTTGATGATAACGCTTGTATCAATACTCCTGTCTATTATTATCAACAACAACAAATGTCTGAAGAGTATTTACTTGAGGAAATTGAATCTAGATCTAGAACTAGAGTACAAACTTTATGGGCACCTCCAAGTAATAGAAATGCTGAAATTAACATAGATCGTTTCTTTAAGAAAAAATCTAATGATGTCAATAAACCATCAACAACTACTAATCGTCGTCTTCCAAAAAGAGATACAAAAGAAGATGAACCTAAGAAACCGTTTCATCATGATAGTGATGGTAGTTCAACTGCAACTTGGTCTGATGATGATGAAGGAGTTAATGAGAAAGAGCAACAACAAATGACTTTGCAAGTAGGTTCTGTATTATTATTATTAAATGTTACGATGTTTTATAATTAATTCCTTAATATTACTTTGCATTGTATAGGAAGCATTTGAAAAACGTAATCCAAAATTTATTGAACGCTGCAAACTCAGAGAAGAATTTATTAATCGTATACGAAAAGATAGAAAATTAAGAGAAGAAAGAAAAAGAGAATGGGTTAGGAATCATGGAGAAGAATTAGTAGCTGCTCTTAAAACTAAGAAAAATGGTTACTCAACAACAAAGTTTAGTGATATGCAACAACGTCCTAGACTGATGACTACTAAAGAGATGCGTCAGCAAACAGAGAGAAAATATAAGAATTTACCAGAAGTACGTAACAGAGAACTATACTTTTTAAGAGAAGAATTGAAGCGTAATAATCGACTCATGTCTCAAGTATTTGCTGTTGTAAGTTGGAAATAATAAACTTACATTAGGATAAATAATAATAACTTTTATTTACTTTATTTATTTTTTCTTTTCAGAAATTAAGACATAAAGCATTAGGAGGTCAACTTAATACTTCATTTTCCAGAAGCCTTGTTAACGGTCATTAGTAATTGAAAATGCCATAATAATAATTATTATACAGAAAAAATAAATTGCCTTATTATATTTATATTAAATTAATAGAATGAATCGTAACTTGGAAAATTTTTTATCACATTATTATTAATTAAAAATATTGATTAGTTTGTAGCCATTTGACTTTTAAAAAGCTCATAATAAGCACCTTTCTTTTTGACTAGTTCAGTATGTGTTCCACTTTCAACAAGTTGACCATTTGATAACATTAAAATACAATCTGCTCTTTGTATAGAAGAAAGTCGATGAGATACAATAACACAAGTTTTATCTCTTACAGAACAAATGGAATCTAAAGCTTGTTGAACAACTTCTTCATCTAAACTTGATAAAGAAGATGTACATTCATCTAGTAGAAGAATTTGAGGATTTCGTACTAAGGCTCTGGCAATGGCTATTCGTTGTTTTTCACCACCAGATAATTGACTTCCAAGTTGGCCTACCTTTGTGTTGTAGCCCTTTGGCAATGATACGATAAAATCATGAATATTTGCAGCACGACAAGCTTTCTCAACATCTTCATCTGTAACTTCACTACTACTATTTTCTCCATATATGATATTTTCCCATAAAGTACGATTGAAAAGTACTGGTTCTTGAGAAACAATAGAAATTTTAGATCTTAAGTCACCAAAAGGAATAGTTGACAAAGGTACACCGTCTAACAATATTGATCCTGATGAGCATGAATAAAAATGTTGAATTAGATTAAGAATTGTTGACTTTCCACAGCCCGAGCTACCAACAATTGCAACTGTGCTACCAGTCTTGATTTTAAAATTTAAATTTTGTAATATAATCTCTGAAGATCGACTAGGATAATAAAAAGATACATCCTGAAAAGTAATTTCTCCTCCTCCTGTAGTACTAGTAGTATTCAGATCTTCAAATAATTTTTGATTTTCGTCTGCAGGTTTTGAATTTAATAGTTTGATAATTCTTGCACCAGATACTTTTGCTCTATAATAATCTGGACTATTTGCCAAAGCTTCAGTTATTACAACTGTTCCAAAAACAATGAATTGCGAAATGCCAATAATGTCAACAATACTCAAATTTTCTTCATGCATTAGACTTGCTCCATAATAAGCAACAAATATGTAAGCAAACCATGCAAAAGATTGACTCAATCCCAAGATTATTCCTCTAGCATGAACATTATTTAAATTTGCTTTTGATGATTCTTTTGCAGCTTCCATAAATTCTGATATTATTCTTTTCTCAATTCCTAAACTTACAACAGTTTTAAAATTATTTATAGCTTCAGCAAATATTTTAGAAGATTTATCAGATGCCATTCTTTCCTCTTCAAGATCTTCATCAAATAATGTTTCTTCATAATAACTTAATGCATTTAGTAAAACTATAATTCCTATTCCTACAAGTCCCAATTTTATTGAGAAAAACAGTGAAATTCCTATTGATAAGATTATAGTTGTAGCTCCTTGAATCAATGTTCCAATTCTAAGTCCAGTTGCACCTTGTACTCTGCTTGCATCTTCAGATAAACGTTGTGATAATATTCCAGATGAATTAGAAGGATCATCAAAAAATTCAATGTTTTGATAAAGTAGTGTAGAAAATATTTTCTTTCTAATACGGAGAGTCAGTGCTTCACCAGAAAGAGAAAATACATAGTGTTGAAGAAAAAGACTAATTGCTGCAATTACAGCAAGTAGAACTAAATAAAAGGTATTGATATTTAAATGAGTAAGTGCTGTATTCTGATCACTAATAGTCCAAACAGCAATTGCACTCCCAAATAATAAACCATGGATTATTTGAGTACTTCCTTGTACTATTGACATAATTGTTCCTACAAGAAGAAGACGCCATTCAGGTAAAGACATTGACATAATTTGTAGCAATGGTACTCTTGAAGCCAATAACTCTTCATCTTCTTCTTCCTCATCATCATCATTTTCAAGTTCTTCTTTGTCCTTTCTGTTAGTTAATAGTATTTTAGTTTCTTCTTCTTCTTGTTCCTCCTGTTTTTCTTTATCGGGAATAATATTAGAATTTGACATACCTTTTCTATCATCACGAGAAAAGTCTTTAGTTTGAGTTTCATACATTTCACAATATAAACCTTTCTTCTTCATAAGATAATCATGAGTTCCTTTTTCTAAAACTTGTCCTTCTTTAATTACAACTATTATATCAGCATCTTTAACAATTGATAAACGATGAGATACTATAATTACAGTACGTCCTTTTTTAATCTGATTTAATGTAGATTGTATTGCATCTTCACTTTTTGAATCTAAAGAACTAGTTACTTCATCTAATAATAAAATATTTGTATTTCTTCTTACTAAAGATCTTGCAATAGCTAATCTTTGCTTCTGACCAATTGATAGTTGAACTGCTCTATCACCCAACATTGTGGAATATTTATCAGGTAATGTTGTTATAAAGGAATGAATATTAGCTTTAATACAAGCTTCTACAATTTCAGAATGAGTAATTGAATTGGATCCGTAACGAATATTTTCAGCTATTGAAGCATTAAATAAAACTGGTTCTTGAGTTACGATGCTAATATTAGATCGAAGATACTCGACATTAAGAGAAGTAATATCATGACCATCAATTAGAATCTATCAAAAATATTTAAGAAGAATTAAAATCTTTTAATATTTTTGTGGGATTTAATATATAACTATTGCTATTACCTCTCCTTTACAACAGTCATATAACCTCTGTAGTAATTGTAGGACGGATGTTTTTCCACTACCCGAGTATCCAATTAAAGCTAAAGTTTGGCCAGCTTCAACTTGAAGATTTAATCCATTTAAAATGGAACATTCAGACCGTGACGGATAAGAAAATTCGACATCACGAAAAGTAATTTGACCTTTTAATGGTTCTTTTAATTTTATTCCTTTAGAAGAAAGTGGATCAATTTCTGAAACACTGAAAAAAGAAGCGACTTATTGCATACATTAGTTTAAGATCTGATTGAGAGATTTAATTATTTACCGATCTATCACGGAATATAAAACTGCTCCAGCACTTTGGCCAATTTTGAATGTCTCTACGATGACTAAATGCTTCTCCGGACTCGAAAGCCAGCATTATTACATTGAGATATACCTAACAAAAAGGAAAAGAAACAATAATAGTAAACTGCTTATTCCAAAATAAATAAGTACCTCACATCTCACTTACTGTAAGAATTTTTTCTGGTGTATATGATAAATCCCATTTATTAATAAGAAACCAAGAGCCTATAAATAAAGTTAGAGCTGATCCACCAAAAAAGACTAACATATTTAATCCATGACTGATTCCTGACAATGCTCCTCTCTTTCCACCAGCAGATTTGGCACCAAGTAATTCTTTCTCATATAAATTAATTTCCTTTTCTTGTCCACAATAAGAGGCAACAGTACGAATATTTCCTAAGGCTTCATCAGTTATTGCTCCTGCTTTAGCATAAGCACGTTCTTCATTTTCAGCCAATTTACTTTGAAGATTAGTAATTATTCCAGTGGTATATGATAAAATTGGAACCATAATTAAAGAAAGTAGTGTTAAAAGCCATCCATGATATAAAGCAGTTAGCAATGCAAAAACTGAACTTGTCATTAGGCAAATAAATAAACCAACAGATTGGCCAGTAGCTTTCTGAATTTTAAATGCATTTCTATAAATATAAAAAATTAAAACTTTTTTTACTTAATTTATTATATAATGAAGAATATTTTTTTCTAGAAACTTACTCTGTTAATCTAGATATTGAATGTCCACGAGGATTGACATCAAACCATGTAATATCTTGACGTAAAAGATTTTCAACATATTTTGTTTTGATTAAATATACTTGATTCTCTGCAATATAGCAGAAGCAAATACAAAAGACATAACCACAAATCAACTGACAAACTGCTACAACTCCCATTTGTACTGTAATATTAAATAAGGCTTCCAAATATTCATCTTTTTGAGTAGAACCAAGATCTAGTAAAGATGTAGCATTGTTGTTATTATGAGCTGTAAGCATTGTCTCCACGAATCTTCCAAAAATATTATTCACAAAAGGAGATAATATTCCTCCAATGACTGCTGTGACAATACCAATTGCTAAGAGTAGTTTGTCAGTTGTTGATGAAAATCGATACTGCAAGTTGAATAAGAAATTACAAGGAATTTTACTCTGTTAAATAAATTCATTAATTACCAATGAGAAATATGGCACAGGAGTAAAATGACGATACTCTTCTTCTGTTTCATCTTCGCTGCTGTCACTGGCATTGTCATCATCATTCTCGTCATCAGAAGAATCTTTGAGTAAGTGTTGTTCTTCTTCATCTGACAATGCTGAAGAATTCTGGTGATGTCTAATAATAAAGATACCCATTTATTCAATATAAACCAATTATTACAAGTATTAATTTCATGTATGACTTACGTCCTGGCCATATTTTGGGCTGTCAATTTGTGGTCACTGAAGAAATTGACAATGTTTTGACTTGACAGCTGACAGATTAGATACACGAGTTGAGCAGGTGTTTTTGCACAACTTTGGCGCTTATAACGATCACGTTTTTCTGAAATAATAATCTTTGTCTCTCAAAGAAAGCTAAAAACAGAAGAATAAATTCTCCGAGATGCTTGATGTTGAAAACATGAAACTATGAAACTAAAAATGTCAGAAATCATTAATACGTAATGTAACCACTACTTAAATTCATGGAATCACATTGCTCATCTTCATAAATGTTAGTTTATTATCTCTAATAGATTAGCGTTTCCTCATTCTCTGTAAATGTAAACAAACTGTTCACCAGATCATTTCTTGGAAAAATGAGCTTTACACAAATAACACTATTAGATAATAATAAAATCCGGTTACAACTAATGTTAAAATTGTACACTTGATCATAAATATGTATTTCACAATAAGTCAATCAAACTCAATAAATGCTAATTATACTTATTTTTCAAGTGAAAAACTAGAAAAACACTTGTCATGCACATTTATTTTCTGATTGACACTTAAAAAATATTCAGTTTCAGAGTTACAGCACAATATACCATATTTGACTCTTTCTTGAACTTGACATTCTTTAATGTCACTTTTACAACAACATTTTAAATAGTTTTAAAATAAGATGCATACTCACGAAACTTCTGAGAATATAAAACAGCTAAAATTAGTGCATTAGCATGTTCCCAATAAATCAGTATTCAACAAATATATATGTAGCAATCAATAAAAGACACTTTTCTGCGAACTTGTTGTAGGTGATATTTGGATTAAATGCTATGAATCTGATGATAAAATCGATTGAATAAAAGGGTTGTGCATATATGACTCTTCCAGTTTAATCATACGTACTTGGGAAATGTAAATACTGAGACGACTCTGAGGAAATTACGTCAAACGGATTACTCGATGAATAATAAGCATATGAATTGAAAACACTATATATATATATATATATTTATTTATTTATCACATATATAGACTAATTGACTGATATGTTACATAGAAAAACACAAGTATGTACTGATAATGGCATTTAATGGTTTCCTAACATTTGAGAAATAAAAAGAGCATATCAACGGAAGTTATATAAAACCGTCTTGTGTCTTCAGCTGCAGACTCAATTAGTATTATCTTGTCATACTAAGAGCATTACCACATATTAATTGAATCAAGCATAAATACATCAATGTACTAATTGTGAGTGAGTGACATCAGTGGCATTTTGATGGGCATTGTGAGACATCTCCATTAAGGATTGAATCCTAATTTTCCTAATCAAGTAAGTAATAAGTTTTTTTTGCACTGAAGTGACTCATGAGTCATGACTCTACCAATAGATCAATTCATAACCTCAGATAACTAAATTGAGTCATGCATTATCCTTTTAGATATTAGTCATGCTGTTATCTCCTCTAACTTCTGTCGTAAAAAAGAAACTTTACACTTAGCACTTTATTCCTTTTAGGCGAGATTTCTACAAAATAATTATGTCTGAAGAGAATTGCTCCGGTACTTCAGGGGAAAATGAGACTGTCACCACTGTAAGTTAAAAACTACTTTCATTTTATATTTTAATACTACATACTTCTTGGTAACTTCATTACTATACTATGCAGAAAACTTTCACAACAACAATACATGAACTATTTGACAAGCAAGTGTCACTTAATCCATCAAAAATTGCAATTTATTCTCCATATGAAAACATTTCATTAACATATCGTCAGCTAAACAATGAAAGTAGAAGATTGTCATCATATCTCTTGTCACTTGGTGTGATTGTTGAAACTCCTATTGCAGTATGTCTTCAACGTTCATCTTCCTATGTTATTGCCTTGCTTGGAATTCTTCAAAGTGGAAGCAGTTTTGTTAGTCTTGACCCATTATATCCTTTAAAACAATTGGAATTTATTATATCAAATGCTAAAAATTAGATTTATTATCACATCCAAGCATTACAAGAAAACATTATTCAAAAAATATGATGGAATTATTATTTCAATTGATGACGATGTTAACGAGGAAGAAGAAAATGTTATATGCAATAACAATATTCAAGTTCAAGGAAACAATTTAGCTTATATTATGTACACTTCAGGATCTACAGGTCAAGCCAAAGGTGTGATGATTGAGCATAAAAGTGTTGTCTGTAGACTCAGTATTTCACATTTATGTCCACAACAATCTGACAAAGTTCTTTGGTTATCTTCACCAACATTTGATAATTCTATATTTGAAATATTTTCTCCATTGACTTCTGGAGCAACATTAATAATTTCATCTCCAACAATTTCATTATGATATTTTGGAATTAGCAAAATTAATAAAAACAGAAGCTATAACTATTCTTCAAATTGTTCCTACTCTATTAAATCAACTAGTAAAAGTAATTGGAATTTCTGATTACATTGCAACAATTCGAATGTTAATAACTGGAGGTGAAGTTCTAACCTCAGTATTATGTCGACAAATACTTGACATCTTACCAAAGGATTGTGACTTTTATAATATTTATGGTGTAACTGAAGCCACAATTGATTCAACATACTGGAAATGTAATAAAGAATTTTTAAAGTTGAACAATGATATTGTACCAATAGGAAAAGCAATTAGTAATGATGTTGATATTAAGATTTTAGATCAAGAAATTTATATTGGAGGGCCATTAGTTGCAAGAGGATATATTGATAAAGAAGCAACAAGAAATTCATTCATTACTCTTTCCAATAATAAACGATATTATAAAACTGGAGACATTGCCCAACAAATGAATGATGGAAATATCATATTTCTAGGAAGAGTTGACAATCAAGTGAAAGTAAATGGAATAAGAATAGAGTTGGGGCAAATTGAAGCAGCAATAATTAACGTCTTGCCAGAAGCTTCTCAAGTTGCTGTTATTCTTGACAATAATAAAAATTTAGTAGCCTTTATTTCTTTTCAAGTTGGCAAAAACTACAATATTACTGACATAATGTTAAATGAAAAACTAAAATCACTACTTCCATTGCAAATAACTTTGACCAAATATATTATACTAGATCAATTACCACTAACACCAAATGGAAAAGTTGATAGAAAATTATTAATTGACAAGGCGAAAGAAAATGTGCAAACAAATTATGAACCACCTCAAACTGTAACAGAAAATATTATTGCTACTGTTTGGGAAAAAGTGTTGAACACAAAATGTGGAAGAAATGAAAATTTCTTTCAACTTGGTGGTGATTCTATCAAAGCAATTGAAGTATGTTTGATATTACAACAAAATTATGAAATAAAAACAATTGTCAGTGAAATATATGAAGCTGGGTCTATTGGAAATATTAGCTAATAAGATTGATAATAACAGAATGACAACAAATCAAGAAACAAATAATAAGCAAGAAACCTCTGAAAATCTTATTGCATTACCTGTATCTTTTAACTTTTATATTACCCATTGAAGATTGCTATCCTCTAACTCCTTTACAAATGGGACTCTACCTCAACAATCAAGAGTATCTCATTAAGTCTCTTTTAGAGATCAATGGTAACTTAAATCTTGACATTTTCAAAGAAGCATGGAATCGTGCCATTAAAAATCACTCAGCTCTACGAACAGCAATTGTCTCAGATAACCTGGAGCAGCCTTTACAAGTAGTCGTGGAGTATTCAGACAAACTTATTAATGAAGATAATTGGACTGTACTTTCTATTCCAGATCAGAAAGATATGAAAGATTTGATTCTACAATTGACTTCGTCTGTAAATAATGATCTTAGCAAAGCACCATTAATGTTTTGGAATATCTTTACCACCACTACTGAAAATAAAACTTATTTCTTATGGACAACAAGTCATATAATTATTGATGGATGGTCGACTTCTATCGTATTGTCTGATGTATTTTCAACCTATGAAAAGCTATGCACTAATAATTCACCATTATTAACAACATCTCATCTTGGTTCAAATTTCAAGACTCATGTCAAAAGGATCAACTGTGAAGATGCAAACCATAGTAAATTTTGGAATGAATATTTTGTTGGCTTTGAAGGTAAAGAAAGTCTTCCAATTGTTGAAACAACAGAATTGTTAAAAATAGAAAGTAATAGGAGTCACAATTCGTTTGAAAGAAATATATCTGTTGATACTTCCTCAAAGTTAATTACAATAGCAAAACAATTTTGTGTATCATTAAATTCTTTAATGCAAGGAGCCTGGAGTATTTTACTTTCAAGATATTTAATTGGCCACGATGTTTTATTTGGAGTAATATTCTCTGGTCGTGATCAATTTAATGAACAAATTGTTGGTCTTCTAATAAATACATTACCATTTCGTATCATTGTTAATGAAACTGAAACTATTGAATGTTTCTTGAAAAAAATACAACAGCAAATGTCATTACTACAAAAAGTTAGTAATACAACTCAGCTATCAAAAATCCCATTTCTATCTCATCATCAAACTAAATTCGACACTTTATTTGCTTTTCAAAATTATCCTGATCCTTATTTATCTGGAG
This sequence comes from Oncopodura yosiiana, assembly GCA_009869805.1. NCBI lineage: Eukaryota > Metazoa > Arthropoda > Collembola > Entomobryomorpha > Oncopoduridae > Oncopodura > Oncopodura yosiiana. Next base: position 11,824 of record VCNE01001673.1, read on the forward strand.
AAGAAATAACACATGGAAATATTTGTGTTAAACAACATACAATTTGGGATTCAAATGAATATCCACTAACTATTGCTGTTGTTCCTACTAATGGAGTAGAAAATAGTATTAAACTTGCATTCAGTTATAAACCATCAAAATTCAGATGGAACTCTTGTGTCGAAGAATTAGCTGATAATTATATAACACTATTGGAATCATTTTGTCAGATGGCAAATAACAAAATTTCTGATTTGGAAATTATGCCACTAACTAAAATTGAAAAGATTTTACAATTTAATCATCAGCAAACTAATGACAATCTGAATATTCTTAATGAAAAAATTCATGATTTAATTTCACAACAAGCTAAGAAAACTCCTGATGACTCAAGCTCTTTGCACTTATGAAGACCAATCAATGAATTATTACGAACTTGATACAATATCATCAAAACTAGCTCTATATCTTCATAACAATTATGACCTTTCAGAAGAAGCAATTATTAGTATTTGTTTTGACTCTAGTATTCCATTAATAGTGTCAATTATTGGAATTCTCAAATGTGGATCAGCATTTTTACCACTAGACCCTCAAAATCCTGAAGAACGATTAAATTTCATGTTAAATGATTCACAAGCACGTGTTATTATTACTGAAGAAAAATATTTATCAAAATTTCAATCTACTCCAGCCTTAATATTACTTTATAGTGATATTTTCAAGAAACTTCAACAATTTGAAAGTTTAAATCAATTACCAACCAAATCTAGCCAATTAGCTTATGTAATATACACATCCGGTTCAACAAGTAGTAAAGGAAAAGGAGTTGAAATACAACACAACAGTGTTTGTAATTTAGCTAAAAGTTTTGGACAAATATTTAGTATTGGTAGTAAAACTAAAGTATTTCAATTTGCAAGTATTGGATTTGATGCTTTTATTTCTGAATGGGCTCCAACTCTTGTCAATGGAGGATGTTTAATATTTACCAAGCAGAAATAAACATAAATTAATTGGTGAAAGTCTTGCAGAAGAAATTAGACTAAATGAAATTACAATGATTACATTACCACCATCAGTACTAGCTACACTACCATCACCTCAAGAATTTAAATATCCATTAATAACAATTATTTCAGCAGGTGAAAGTTGTTCAAAAAGTCTATTGGAATTGTGGGTCTCATCATCATCAGATATCAATGTCTATAATAATTATGGTCCAACAGAAGCTACTGTTTGTACTTCATTTATCAAAGTGGCAAAAGATTTTACAGAGAATAATATTGGATATCCTATTCACAATACTAAAATGTACATTTTAGATGAATGTCAAAGACCTGTGCCGGTTGGAGTTGTTGGTCAAATTTATATTTCTGGAATTGGTTTAGCAAGAGGTTATAGAAATAATGTAGAATTAACTGAGAAGTATTTTGTTCCTAATACTTTTGATGGAAGAAGTAAAATAATGTACAGCACCAGAGATCTAGGAAAATATTTGTCTAATGGATCTATAGAATTTGTTGGAAGAATAGATCGAGTGGTGAAATTAAGAGGCTTTAGAATTGAATTGGATGAAATCGAGCATATAATCTTGTCATCATCATCTTTATCTTCATAAGATCGAGTGGTGAAATTAAGAGGCTTTAGAATTGAATTGGATGAAATCGAGCATATAATCTTGTCATCATCATCATTAGTTAAAGAAGCTTATGTTCAACTACAAGAACCTAAATTAGTGGCTTATGTCTCCTATTTTACAACAGAAGATAAATATGACACAATAACTACCAAGATTAAAGACACTTTGGAAAAGAAATTGCCTTATTATATGGTTCCTGGAATTTTTAAAGTTTTACCACAATTGCCAAGAAATACTAATGGAAAAGTAGACAAAACTTTGTTGCCTAAAATTGAGAACTTAAAAGAAGACGAGCTATTATTGCTACCAAAAGCAAATTTTGAAAATGAAGTAGAATGTCAATTAGCAAAAGTATGGTGTGAGCTTCTTGGAATTTCTGTAGTTGGAAGAGATGATAATTTTTTTCGAATTGGGGGTGATTCCATTCAATGTATTCTAATGAGATCTAAAGCACAGTTGGTAGGAATAGAATTTACTGTAAAGGACATCTTTGAAAATCCAACAGTAGCCAAATTAGCAAAGGTAGCTAAAAAAACTTTAACAATAGAGTCTTTTCATCGAGATACAACTAAAGGATTTATTTCTACTTCATTAACACCAATTCAACATTGGTTCCTTAATACAGAAATTTCAAAATCCACATTACTGGAATCAAGCCGTAATACTAAAAGCAAGAAAGAAGTTTATTATTAATCCTAAAATTTTATACAAAGCAGTTAAGAGTTTAATTGAGCGACATGAAATGCTTAGAACTTATTTCATATTTAATAAAGAAGAAACATTAATATCAAAGACATTGTCTGTTGAAGAATTTCTTGCAACAGTAAAAGATGATCAAGTTTTTAGAACTGTCCAATTATCGGAACAAAATCAGTTATTAGAAGAAGAATGTGAAAAGATTCAATCAAAAATGTCTCTTTTTGCTCCACCATTATTTCAAGTTATACTATTTCATAATGAAGAAAACAATTGGCAGCGAATTTTTCTATGTGCTCATCACTTGATAATTGATACTGTTTCTTGGCATATTATTATGCAAGAGTTGACACAGATTTATAGTGGACAATCTGTAGCTTCTTCTTCATCATATAATGAATGGTCAATTGCTTTGGAAGAATTTCAACCACATAATGAGTTGCCATATTGGGAAAATTTATTATTATCTCTTCCACTAAATAATCTGACAAACTCTACCACTACAACATCAACGGAAACTACGAAATTAACATTTTCTATCAAATTGACACAAGTATTATTACAAGAGGCAAATACGCCATATAAAACAAAAATTAATGAACTATTGCTGTCTGCATTGACTCACACATTTATCAAACTACAACCATTTGGACACAGAAATTTTTGTACAATGATTGAAGCTCATGGCCGTGAAGAAGATTTACTCAACAAAAGACATGTCAATCTTTCTAAGACTGTTGGCTGGTTTACAACATTGTTTCCCTTTAGTATTGTACAACCTAATCAAGAAGAAGCTTTGAGTACTTGTGAAATTATTCAGCTTGTTAAAGAGCAATTGAGAAATGTTCCAAGCCGAGGCATTGGTTATGGAATATTAAAATATTTATTACCAAAAGAAGAAGAGCCATTGCTGAAAAATTATCAAGAACCACTAATGAGTTTTAATTACTTAGGTCAATTTAGCTTCTGACGACAACAATTCTGATTCTATATTATTTGAATTCTCAGATGAATTTACAGGCTCACCATTTGCTCAAGAAAATAAATTACCTTATCCATTACAAATTGATGCTGAAATTAGAAATAAAGTCTTGGAAATTTCTTGGACGTTTAATAATGATGTATTCGCATCATCTTTAGTTGACTCTGTAATTAATAAATTTAAATCTACTCTTGAAGATATTGTTCAACATTGTCTACATGAAAATGAGCAAGGAAATGTATACTATACTCCATCAGATTTCTTTTTGCTAAATATAGCAAGAGATTCTCAAGATTTTAAGAAAATTTGCAATGTTGTTAAAGACAAGAATATTAATCTTGAAGATATTTATTCATTGGTGCCGATACAATCGAAAATTTTATTTACATCTTTACTTCATCCTGATGACACTGTCTACATTACTCAATTAACATATGAAATCAATGGAGTATTTGACTTGAAAATGTTTAAGGCAGCTTGGTTTAAAGTCTTTGAAGAATATGATGTACTTCGCACTGGGTTTCTTACGGTAGATTTAGCAGCCCCTGTGCAATTTGTAGTTCCATTTAGCAAAATATCAATTCCTTGGATTGAAGTTGACATAATGGATAATGAATTGTCAGTATTTCTTAAACAAGACCTTTCAATTAAATTTGATTTTGAAACAACCTCCACTAATGAGATTTAGTATTCTCAAGTCAAATACAAAAAATTATTTTATATGGACGTTTCATCACCTATTATATGATGGTTGGTCTGGAGCAATTATATTGAGTCGTGTACAAGAACTTTACAATGAACTACTTAACAAAACTAATATTAAAAACGACTTGCTAATTAACCAATTTAAGAAGTATGTACAACATCATATTCAACAGAAAGCATTGCAACAAGAACAAGGATTTTGGTCATCATATCTAAAAGATTTAGACTGTAGAAAGTTTCTTGAAAATTAAAAGAGAGTCAGGAAATACAAACAGGCATAATAGAGATATGATGATAAATATAGAAATCAATCTCAGTAAAGAAGAAGCTAATCAATTAATAAATCTATCTAAAAGTATGTCTGTAACATTGAGCACATTAATGCAAGCAGCATGGGCTTTATTACTAGCTCATTATAGCTCAAAATCTGACATTATATTTGGAGTTGTTCACTCTGGTAGAAAATGAATTAAACATTTTTCAAAATATGGTTGGACTTTTAATTACTACTATACCATTTAGAGTTAAACTTGGAAATATTTCCTCATTCCAACAACTTTGTACTAAAGTTCAAGAAGATATGAAAATCTTATGTCAACAACCAGATCCACAATTTCAAAAAGATTCTGCTACTAGTTTACTTCCATTCGATACTTTATTTGTATTTGAAAATTATCCTGACAATCACAATGAGTCTATAATGAAACTAATTGAGATTCATGAGAAAACTGAATTTCCACTTACTCTTATGATAACACCAATAAATTGCAACAAAATTTCAATGAAAGTTTCTGCTAATCCAAAAGAATTTAATGAGATTAGTATTCAAAGACTTTTATCTCATTATAAAACACTATGCTCCAATTTGTCACCTTTAACATTACTGGATAACATCAAGTTCTTAACAGGACAAGAAATGGAACAAATTAAAACTTGGAATAATACTAATGCATCTTCACTGTACTCTGTAACACAAACTATTCATGAACTTTTTGAAGCTCAAGTTAAATTACGTCCACATGCTATTGCTGCAACTTTTCAATCTGATGCTATAACATATCAACAATTGAATCAAAAATCTAATCAATTTGCAAATTATTTAAAACAAAATTT
>VCNE01001674.1:0-24994 GCA_009869805.1 Oncopodura yosiiana
TGGTCTTCTTCACTGGAACATTTTGCCTCATCCATTTCCCAATAGCGTATTCTTCTTTTGATGGTTTTTCTGGTGGTGGTGGTACTGCTTCTTGTGGCTGTAGCATTTAATTACAACAATAAATTACAATACATCATAAAAACAAAGACTTTTGCTGTATTTAAAGATTTTCTTACCTCTTTTCGTTTTCTGACTTTCCGTGGTTTCTCAGCCATGATTAGTGAGCTAATTAGTTATTCTTCTTGAGCTAATTGACTAAAATACTGTTAATTATTTAAAAACTAACGGAACTTTTTACGAGTCAGCTGTCAATTTTCCACTGACAACAACACACGACGTGTTTTTATTTTGTAGCTCAACTACTCTACGTTCATAAATGACGTGCCATTTTCTCTAACATTGAATTGCATAAGAGCTCAATTTAAAAGTTTCACACAGAATTTATGAGTGGCCCTTTGCCTATCTTACAACGTAGTAAAGTAATGCTATAGACTTCTCAAGCAACAAAGTACATCAAGTTTCAAGTAGCTAAAGGGGTAAAGTTTACATAAGAAATTCTTCATCTTTATAAAAGCTTCTGTCTTATGCAAAAAAGATATGGAAGATGAATCTTCTTCTCCCCTATGGCGATTTAATGTTAGATCTAGTTTTAAAACGAGTTAGGCTTGGCTATACCTATAATTAGATGAGAAGAAGATGATGATGAGAAGTTGTAATGGAATTTCCCATAAGAAAGAGCAAAGTCTATAAAGTGTAAATACATAAGAATGAGACTAGATGTAGGTCAGTATTAGTTGTGCATGATGCTGCATTTTAGTTTTGCATTTAGTCTAAAAGAAGACTATCGACTTTATTAATTTAACAACAACGTGTTTACATGTAACAACAGTTTAACACTTTAAAGATAGAGAGATAGAAAGGGATACATATTATAATGATAAGTTTATTATTATTGTTCAAGTTTAATAAATGAGGCAAGTTGATACATCAAACTTTCTAGAGTTAAAACTTTTTAACTCTTATAACTTGATGTGACATACCAAAGTATAAAATGACATGTTTTTTATCATCAGACGCATATTGTATATATTTATAGGTCGACAGAATTAGTTAGTAATTACAGAGCTCAGAACGATGATATGAAGCGACTCTATATATATGCTAAAATTGCCTAATTAGAATTAATATTTGAAAATGTAAATTTTGTTAGAGATGAGAGACAGGTACACATTTAATACACATTGTCAACATTTTTTTAGAACGCACAGCGACTCTATAAATATTTTTGAATTTTTTCGACTACGATGCTCTATTAAATGACTAATGAGTTGTGTCAATTTAGAAACTGACTTTGCCACGGACTTTATAGAATCCAAGGGAATTTGCATTATGAAGTAGACTCGTGAGTCCAACATAGCTTTCAATAACAACTGGTTTATACTCAACTCGACACATTGGTGAACTGCCACCATCATTATGACTTAGATTCTCTACAAGTTCTCTAGCAAAAGTGTCAATATCAAATGATCGGGCTAGACCACAACTACTTTCACCTTTATACCAAAGGAGAGGATGAGATGCGAGAGTTATAAAGGGTATATTTTTATCAAAAGGATTCCATTTTTGACTGAAGCGCAAAGGTTTCTCTTGGTTCCAAAATACTCGTAAGCCAGAAGTGTTGCGTGACCTAAGAAATAAAATTAGAAAATTTTATAACAACACCACAAGTATTAATTTTTAATGACTATATCTCACTTTGCTCCAAAATTATTTAGTGACAGAGCCGACATAATAGAAGTTTTGCTAGGATTCCCATTGACCACAGTCTCACTAGTATTACTTTCATTGTCACCATTATCATTTTTCTCATTAGTCTCCACAAGAGTTGCTGCTGAGCTCAAATTGTCTTTTGGCATTTCTTCTTCAGGAGAAACTTGGGAAACTTCAGTACACCGATTTCTATAAATTGTTGCACTTCCTACTGTTGACACTGCTGATGTCACTGAACTGACTGAACCAACAAGACAACCTTTAACAATTCCAACAAGTCCACCAGCAAGTCCATTTATATGTGGAGCAAGTGAACGTTCCGGATACTTGAGTTCACCTTGTACAATTTTATCAATTGCTGCAAGAGTTATGCGTTTCTGTTCCAGGATTTTCATAGCTATGAAATCATATTTGACTATTATTATTGATTTGTCGCAAAGAAGAACGATTCGCTCTTTCTCGTTGTCCCAATGGTCAATTCTAAAATAAACAACAAATCATATATGTCATATAGTTTAAATTAATTATGACTAATTAGCTTTAATTTTTACTCTGTCAGAAGCCATGTGCCATGAATTTCTCCATCATCTTCAATCAATGGTAAATCTTGAACTTCATGAACCACTGTTTTGAGTATAGCATCACGACAAGCAAAAAACTCTTTGGCTTCAACTCCAGTTTGTGGTGGTAGCGGACTTTGTGGACGCCATTGACCACTTTTGTGACAAGAGGAAGAATAACCCAAACTTCTACTTCGGGTCATAGGTGAGCCAGCTATTGAGGAATTTAAAGAAATTGTATCATGACCATCTGGTGATAGTAAATCACCATTATCTCCATGATGAGTTATTGAGATTTTTGGCAATCCATTTTCTAATGGATTTTTGTCCAAATCAAGTGACATTGATGACCGGAGTTTCTGGAGAGCTCCAGCATCAACAACTTCTGTTGCTTCCTGGGCATCATACTCTATATCATCCAGTTGTAAAGTAACACCCTGGAATTCGTCACAATGGTCATCAATGTTATCTTCAGTATCTGATTTTGGTGCTCCTCCAGGACTTTCCAGTGGCTCTGTTGCTGGAGAAGAGGATGACTTGTAAGAAATTATACTAAAGATTTTCTGGAGAAGAAAAAAAATTATGTGTTAAGTATTGATTTTTATATAAGTAAATTTTGTATTGTGTAATAGACACAGACCTGCATGTTTCTGGAGAATTCTGGAAAAATTATTTTATGTCTTCATATTCTGTTTGGCACTAGAACTAAATGCTAATTGGTGGTGAAAGTGAGAACTAGAGGAAAGAGACTAATGAATTGATGATGACTAATGAAAATTATTTTTAACCCATTTTTTATGATTTAGAGTTTGGAACTACTGACACACATTTGTGAGAGAGAAAGTTTTTGCTGGAATAGTCTACTGGAGAAAAATCGGAGGGTGCGCCTTGTTTTGGAAACAGGAAGTGATTCTGGAGAACGCATTATGTAGTGACTCCAGAGTGTTTCATGGAGAATCTGAATTATGCAACACGTTCATATTCACTGGAGACAAGATTTTTTTATGGAGTAATTAATTAACTGGAGAAAAAAGTAACAGAGATGAGCCGGAATATTTTCATATCATTGGCAAAGAAGAATTTTATTTACTTTTAGATTATAGTAAGTTTGTCTGCTGAGAAAGGAAGTTACTGGAGAAAACTTCGCTATAGCTTTATCAAATCATAAAGATTAAATTCTTACGCAGTAACGTCACTAACTTCTGGAATAACTGGAGAAAAAACTAAAAGGGAAAGTTGAGAATTTTCGTTTGCATTATTCTTATTAGACAATTTTCATGCAGATTGCAATTAGAAAAATTAATTTTTAGTTACACCTTCAAAGTTTCATTATTAGTATTATACTATACTCGTAATATATAATCAGTAAACTAATTAAAACTAAGTTTTAATTAGTTTTTTACATGTTCATAAGTTGAACGCCACTACGGAACATTTCTATGAAGTTCGGCTGGCAAAATATAAAATGCTAGATCAGTACTATTTTATCTGTGGCTTAAGACTAAATTCTGCGAATTCAACAGGCAAATAAATATATAGAAGTGAAAGACCTTACTGCTTACGAAAACGAGACGAGTTGCAACTTTGCAACTTGCAAAAAATCTTAAATCTCGTAAGATTAAATTAATTAATGTCGTCTAATCTCCTCCATTTTCATTCAACTTCTTCGTATTCTCACCTGGACAAAAATTCACAAACCATGGACCCAGTTTGTAATAGTTGGGAAGATTTCGAAGCTGACTCAACGGTAAGTTTTACAATTTATTAAAAACACCAATTAACAAAATCCATAATATAAAATCTGTTTGATTTACTTTTAGATTCTAGAAAAGCAATTAGAAAACTTGAGATTGGCCAAGCGAGAATCAAATCATGAAGCGTTTGGTGGTGGTAACCATTTTGCTCCATTGGGTAAATAAAATTCAACTTAATTAAAACAATAATTTGTATACTCGAACAAACTTTCTCTTTTTAAATGTTACATTGCTAATTAATAATTTAATTCTTGTTACTTTAGAAAACCATTCATCTATTCAACTTGATAGTACTCGAGAGGAAAGTTTACGAACACAATATGTTCCACCACCACCTAAAATGAAGATATTAAGTCGTCCTAAAGATACCAGTAATAAAAATGACAAAAGAAATAAGAATACTCACTCATCATCATCATCAGTTGTTAATAATGTTAATGGAAAAGCTAACTCATCATCGAAAACTTTGCAGCAAGTAAGTTTATTAATTCACTAATAATCTAATGGGCGATGTGATGATGACTAATTAATTAATTAATTTTTGTACAGAGAGAACAAGAATATGCTGAAGCAAGACTTAGAATCTTAGGTGATGTTCAATTCGAAGATTCGGAAGAAGAAAAATTTCCAACTGATGGATTAACCCCAGCTGAAATTCTTAAACAAAAAATTGCTTATGCTCTTCAAGGAGAAAGTGCCACCACCACCACAACAACAACAAATAGTACTTCATCTAAAGCATCTAGTCAACAATCACCAGAATTTTCATCTGCTGCTGCTGTTGGAACAACCACCAGTTCACAATCAAATCCAAAAGCTCGTACTAAAAAGTATCAGAAACGAGAGAAAATTAAAACATTGAATCCAGAAGCAACTCGTGAGTTTCCAGTCTCAAAATCAGAGAGTGAACGTATTTTTCGTCAACCACGTGGACCTGATGGTACTTCTGGATTTCTTAGTCCTAGATAACCTCACGTGTCAATTATATTTAGATGAAATATAATTATAATGCATTTAATATTTTCTGTATTTTTTCTGCTTAAAAAAACAAACTCGTGTGAATATTCAACATAACATTAGGTGAGTTGTGAATGAGAAAATAAAATTGAAAATGTTAATAATTTATCTCTCTCTATATATATATTATATATTTACTAATTATTATAATAATTAAGTTATAGTGTTTGTTGGATATGTATATTATTATTATTCAGACTAAAAAAAATTAAAATGTTGTGAATTTATAGAAAAGAAACGACTCACGAAAAATAAAATATACAGAAGTTGTTCACATAAAAATATAAAATCTCTCTATAATTAATTATTTATTTGTAATTTCTCCAGCAGCAAGAGCTGGAGTTGTTACAACTTGTCCTTGTGGTGCTGGAGTAGTAATATTATTTACTGGAGATGGAAAATAAACATTGGAACATCCATGAGGTTTAAAATATTCTCCACCATTTTCTTCATATTCCAACTTTGTAACAAAATATTTCTGGTTATTAGAATCTCCAGCCCATTGTTGTAATCCATACCAAGAGTCTAAACTTGGAGCTTCAGCAATATTAATATGAAATTCTGATTGGAATGGACGTATCTCTAGTACTTCTTTTTCCATTCTATTTTGCATTCCAGGAATTGATGATAGACCACCAGTTAAGAAAATATTTGCAGCTAGTCGTAATTGAATTTCTTCTGGATATAATTTAAGTACATGCTCTATAATTTGATGGAGACCACCTTGAGATTCACCAATCATTGATGGTTGAAAAATTAATTCTGGAACACGGGATTTCTCTAGTCCTACATGAAGCTCATTATCTTCCTCTCTTTCCTGTGATGATTCTGTTGTTGTAAAACTGGGATCATTAAGTTTCAGAGCTTTTTCTAATTCATTAAGTTCTTCATCTTCCTCTTCACTTTCTGAACCACCATCTTTCTGTATTGATTTGTAAACTAGCCAATCTTCATCTTTTTGACCAAATGTATCATGTTTCTCTTTTCTTACTAAAGAACTTAGGATTTTCATACGCTCTTGAGCTGCAACAGTTCTTCTTTTAAATTGTGCTGATCTTTTCTGTCGACGCTCATCACGTTTTTTCAAAATTTCACTTCTCTTGGATTTAATTGTGGCTAACCATTCTTGAAATTTTTCCTTTTCTACAGGATCTTGACTATCTTTAAAATGTTTTGGAATTGGTTCATAATAATTTGATTTAGCCATTATATCACTACTATTAGGATTTTGTTCAGATGATAATTTTAAAGATTCTCGTGATTTAGCTTTTTGAATTCGACTTTTAATTGCTGATAAATTCTTCTGTAATTCATTTAAGCTACTAACTCCTGCAGCTTTTAATGCTCGTTGCATTTCTATTGCATCACCACCATCACTAATCATATTTTCTATATCTGTTAAAAATATTAAACGCTCTTCATCCTCTGCAAGTTTCTCTTCACGTTTTCTTGTATTCATCTCCACCATTTTTCTTGCAATTTCTTTACGACGTGCTAAGAGTTCAACAGAGGAAGTTGATGATTGAGATGATGATGAAAGTTTAGATTTTGGTAATTGAAGACGAAGTACAGATTCATTGTAGAAAACTGGATCAGTCCATTTGTCAAGTTCTTCAAAGTAATCAACAGCGAGGTAAGAATTGTGATGAAGGATATCTTCAACTTTGCCAAGAGAAATTGTGTTGATGTGAGCTGGATATTTTAATTGAAGAAGGCGATGAAGAAAATAGGAGAGTTCAAAACCACCAATGTTTATGCGACGAGAGTTTTGTGGCTCAATTTGATGTTTGACAACAGGGATTATTTCTATTGTATGGTAGCCGAAGGAAATGACTAGAGCATCCTAGTGAAACAAATTAATTAATTAATTAGTGGTGGTGGTGAGAAATTAAGATTTTTGTAATTGGCTTCTTACTTGAACTTGTGGATAATTTTTGTACAAAGAAAATAATGCGTCTACTCCATAAGAAACAGAAGGAACTTGGTAGCATTCAAATAATAATTCTGACATGGCTGTAATTACAAAGATAATTAAGAAATTAGTATGTAGTTGTGTAATTGAATTGTTAATTAGATGTTGTTTACCATTGCGGCAATAATTAGGATTAAGATAGGCTTCCGTCATTACAATTGGATGAGCGACTCTATTTTCTGAAGAGATCTTTAATGATGAGAATAAATAATCAAATATTGTTTCTTGAACGTCATAATTCACAATAACATTTTTGTCAAATTGAGACTTGAGTGCAAAACGGACGGCGTCCAGGTTTTCAATTTCATTTCCTACTTGAACTTCAACATCCTAAAACATTTATTACATATTAGTAAAATGTTAATTGGATTAATTACTATAATTGGTATTAACTTACTTTCTTTCCACGTTCTTTTCTCAGTTTGGCCAACACATTCTTAAACGAGAGCTCTGGAGGAGAAGAAACATCAGAATTTCCAACAACAAAACCGGCTCTACATTGATACGATCCTAGATAAAAAAATTCCACAGTAAGTTAGTTGTCACATTTTGCTCACAAATTATATATACAAAGCTTACCATTATCAATTACAATTGCTGGAGACTCCATGCTTAATTAACTCATTAAATTAATTAACCCAACAAATCTTCTTCTTCTGTCAATTTTTGTCAACACATTTTTTATTACCGCTTATATCCTAACATTGGAAATCCATCGCAGCTTTTAGTTAATTATCTTTTCACTTTGTTGTCACAAGTCCATCAAATTCAAATGAAGCGTTGTTCACATTCTCTCTTGTCACAATTTCCATCAATTCTCCTAATTAAATCTTAATTAATTCTTACTAATTATTACATTTTAGGAATACTAGAATATACTACTGCTCAGGAGTCTATTTTCTCAGGTACGTTCTTCTGTTGATTTTCCAACATTTAATTAATTCTTATCATCACAAAATCTTAGCTAAAGTTTTTAGAAATTATTTTAAAATTTCATAAAATTTTAATGTCATTTTTAATGCAAGACCCTTTTAATAATTTTAATTTAGTTTCCTAATTAATTCCAAGATGGCGTCCGTGAACCAACATTTATTTAACTCTTACTGAAACATATAATTTGTCATCTGGTCTCTAGTCTAACATCTGCTTAGTGTTATACTCTAAAGGTAAAGGGATACAAAATGCAATGGGTAACATTTGTGAGTTTTTGTTGTAACGGCTGAATAAAAAAGTTGCTCTGTGTGAGAGATGAGAAAGAAAAATCCTATGCGTAATATGAGTTAGGGAAGAAGAGAGAGAGAGAGAAGTGACCGAAGAGGAACTTCAGTTGGCTTATAGTAACTAGTGGGGGCAAACGAAAAAGTTTTAGTTGAAAACATAAAATCAGTCAATCAATACTCTTCTACACTCTATGTCCGTTAGAAAAATGAACTAATCGTGCCAAACGGTACATTAGCATTTTAGCATCATCACTGAACTCAACTCACTAAAATTATTTTGTAACATAGAAAAAGTCTTCAAAGAAAAAAAAATAAGAGTATAGTAAGAAAATTTTAAGTTTTTTAATGAGACAAGTAATTTGTAAGTTGTCACATTGTGGTCAATGGATTGACAATTGTGAAGTGAAAGCAAAAAAAGTCATTTTTTAAACAAACAACAATTACAACAGTTAACAGTGTATTGTTTACTCATTGTTTACATCGGACGCAACAAATTGGTCGTTACAATGTTTCTCAAAGTGTTGTCGTTGCAGCTTTAATGTTTGTGGTTTTTTAATTATATCTTTCAAGTGTTACTCTCAAAATAATCAATGGGTCAATGGAAGCTATCATCAAAAAATGACGTGAGAGATCAGAAGATGAGATCACTTTTTTAATGAGGCAGCAGAAAAAAACGTTGGAGGTACAAAAAAAAGGAAGCTGACTAATTTTGGTGGAATTTGTTGGATTGGATGAATGAATCAAATAGGTAAGATCATCATCACATTTGTTTGAATGAAAAAGAATTAGTAAAAGTATTTCGTGTTGAGTTTATTTACTCTTTTTCAAGGCTAAGAATAATTTAGCATAATAATAATAACATTAATATTTTATTGTAGACAATATAGTCTTCATCCATTTATGTATTTAGCTCTTAGAAATTCTTATTTACATTAGGCCATATTTGTTGGAGAGATTAAAAGAAGATTGTGAAATTACGAGGTTAGATTTTGTTGACTATCAATTTATGATTAATGTGACAGTCGAAGAGATAAGAAATCTTAAGCTAATAAACTCAAGTGAGATGAGAGATTAGATAACCATATAGTTTGTTATGTATCAAAGAATCAAAGTTTATGATGTAATAAATATTCTTTTTCTTTTTTTGACAGATTTTATTTACTCTACAAAGATGTCAATCTCACTTACTAATGAAGCTCAACAGGAACTCTACAACGAAGAAAAAATAATATTAATATGCAGTGGGACAGAAAAGAAAAATTAAAAATACTCGATGAACTTTTTAATAATAGTTTGTTGGAACTGTTAGGAAATGAAACGAATGGGTAGACATCGTGGAGATGTTGATAGTGGTGGTGGTGGAGGAGGAAGTAGTGGAAATGGTGGTGGAAAAATGAAGGTGACAGTGTGTTTTGGAAATGTGCGTGTGATAGTGCCTTGTCCAAATTCCAAGATGCTTGTTCAGAGATCTTGTTCATCAGGCTACTCTCAGATATAAAAAAGCTGTTGGCAAAGTAAGTATAATATTTTTATGATTTTTATTTTTATATGTACGAACGATGGTGGTGGCTCTAGGGAATTTTAGACTGTTTTAGTATGAAAAAAAGTATGTCATGTGCCAAAGGCTTTGAAATCTTCTACATAGTGAGATTATGACACTTGAGTATAGAAAAGAATTTTTATCTTGTGTGTGTGTTGCACGAATTTTTGTAGATAAATTGCATTCTTATGGCATCTTATGACTTTATATTTACAAGGGAAGGTAGTCAGCTCTCTTAACTTAAATGGATTTACTTTAAAATCATCATTTTTCTAACGTTAATGGTTATATTAGCTCTAACTTTATTTGTGAGCTGACACAATTCCCTTATATGAGGAGACACTCAAATCTTTATATACGCGATAGAGCTCATATATAGTTAGCAACTTGACATAATCATTTTGCTACATCATATGTAAACTTTTTCTCTTACTTACCTTATATACTTTTATGGAATATGTTAAAATTCATAAAAGGATATCTTATATAGCTTTAGGGTAACTTATATATATAATCCTTATATAAAAGTTAAAAGGAATTCAGAAGAGTTTACTGTTGCTTCTTACAATACTTTGTGCTCTAATCTACCATTACAATTTTACAATTACGATCTCAAGAGACCGCAAGACTTGTTGCCTCTGATAAGAAAATATTTCTTTAGAATTCCTTCTTCTTCAGCATATATTCCTTCTATACTTCTATTGTATATTTGCATAAAAGTATTAGAATCAAAAGCCTTTTCACTAGAAACTAGTATTAATGCACTAAAGTCAACTCAAAAGAACGTGATGTGATATTGTGCAGAGAGAACACCAAAGCCAACAGCCCAAAGTAATGAGTGGAGAGATCCATGATTATGATTATAGATTATGTACATACTTTGAAATTATGGTCTATACATTTTTCAATGTAGACCTTGAAGCCGAGTCAAATAGCCAAATATGTGATCTTATGCATTTTGCATAGACTGGCTAATGTATTATAAAAATATATGTTGTTCTTCTTAGTAATTTGAGAATTGTAAACACGTAGAATATGAGCTGATGACTAATAATAAATATATAGCTATATAGCCAATGCGTTGATTACTATAAGTATATAGAGAGCTATAGATGTTACGTAATATATAAATATTACATAAAGTTCCCTTTTAAACTTACTCACTGCAACAACAATTAATTTTTGGGTCTAAATTATTATTTACATTTTGATGTTGTTGTAGTCTGATGCATCTACTATATTGAAGATCTAAAGTTTTCTTACAAGTTGAAGAAATTGCGTAATAGTAAGACTTGAGCTAGAGTTTTAATCTTAATTGCTAGTCAGATAGATGATAGTGTTTGAAATGGTATGAAGAACAAAAATTCACGCGATGTAACAACAAGACTCATAAAATGAAACCAACTTTAATATCATATCTCGTCTTGTAGACTTCAGCAAAAAGTGAAGCTCTTTAACATTGTTGCTTTTGCATTAGAAATGAAGAAACTGGCTAAGACTTTTGCTACAATACAACTTTTAAAGTAGAGAATTCTCTTACATAGAAAAGGTCTTAGAACTCTTCAGGTTTTTGGCAAGAGAGTTAGCTTATAAGCGATAAACTAAACTAGTAGTGCTTGATGGCAATTTACAGGTAAAATTTTACAGGTAGAACTAACTTATAGTTACAATACACTGTATATACAATACAGTGACGTTCATCATCATTCAAAAGGAATTTCTGTACTTCTTATAAGTTATAGCGTACGTCTTGTTCACAACTTGTATACTATAGAGTCTAATGTCTTATGTAGTAAAAGCAACTGTAGACTATTGTAAGAAGTGTATTAAAGGAATTGATAATGTAATACATGCAGAGAGTTCTTCTTGCCATCATCATCAACCTCAATCATCAGTTGTAAAGTAAGCATGAGGAAGAATTCTACGTCTAATATCGCTCGTCTCTCTTCAAGAAAGAAGAAGATGTGAAGTTTTAGTTGTTGAAACTGTCGGCATTTTACAAAAGACAGAGAATACAGTGTCGAGTGTTATATGTTATGTGTTAGCCTTGTGTATGAATCACGAAAGATGTTGAGAAGTTGAGAGATGTTCTTAGATTCTTGAGTGTGTGAAGTCAACATAACTTCAGCTATTGTCATCCGATTCACGGAAATCAACAACGAATGATATATAAGAGAGAGACTAATGTTATTTTTATAGTGCAACTAATTCTCACCTTATTGTCATTTGTTGCACTCATTTTCAATGCTACACTTTTGATGAGATTTGAGTTGGTGAGAGAATTTTAGAGTGTGAGATTTTTTTAGCAAAAGTTGTAGAGTAAAGAAATATATATTGACATTGACAGTGTAGTAGTATTTACTTTATACTTTTATTTCCTGTTTCTCCATAAATAATTGCTGAGCGTGATCTGCGACTGTAAACAGTAAAATAGAAAAAAAAGAGTTTGGGTGGAGTTTAGTTTTTTTACTGAGCTATGTCATTGTACTACCGAATGATTGTCGTGTCATTTGTTTTTATTAGTTGTTCAACACCATTTTTGGCGTTTCAAGTGGACGAGAGATACTTCAGCTCGTGTTGGATTCAATTAATGTTTTTTTGCTTATCTCAATTCCTAAAAGTCAAATAATTTAGCCCAAAAAAGTGATGCGGCTAGTAGAATGTTGAGCCAATTGGCAAATGAATGAAATCTGTTCAGTGTTATGTTATGTCAAGTGTAATACAAATTTTCTAATACGTAATCTATATATTTGACTATTTGTCTGTGGGAGTACTAGAAAGAGTGACAGTTAACAGACAGTGACAGAAACTGACATCTGAGTAACATCAAATACATAAAAGGGTAGAAAAGTTGAAATCTGAGAAGACACGTGTGTCACTTTAGTTTCTGGTTGTTGGCAAACCTAAAATGGCCAAGTTGACATTGGCCAAATTTGGCTAAAATCTTTGGCGACTTAGGCTGAAGATTGAAGCTCTGTAATCAAAATGGAGACGATTGGAATGAAAAGTTTGGTGGAGGTATAAATGTTGAAAAAATAATATTTGAAGAAAGTTGGTTGGTACTATTTGTCATCCTGTATTTAATATTTGTGTCGTGCACACATTTAACACGCTGCTTGGCATGGCTGATGATGTTGAGAGCTCGTTACATCTTTATTGTTCAATATAAATTCAAGCTTAGTTGCTTCCGAAGAATTATTATTTCGACAACTCGACTCAGACATATTATTTACTCTCGTCATACTTCCTGGTCTGGTTTAATGTTTTTTAGACACTCTCTAATATACATTTTACCATCATCATCATAGTTTGTTATATAGTGTCAATATTTTGTGAGCAAAGCATATTTTTTTATCTCTGAGGCTCTTGAGCTTCTCAAATATCATTTAAGTGAGTTTTGTTGACTTGTCAAAAGTTGAGAGACTAAATATTAAGAGTATGTCTTTTTATCTTTAGAATATTATTGCGCAGCTATATATTAAATTGAGTAATGAAGTCATTAGGAGTGCATTAATGAGAGTCCTTGAAAAGTCGGAGAATTTCTTACCGTAAATCTACTATTAAAAACTTGGCTACTTATTTTTATACCAATAGACCTTTAAGACTTATTTAAAAGTTTATGAGAAGATTTGCGGTATGAGAAATTAGATTAAAGCTGATGCTTCAAATCAACTCTAAGATTTTGTAACTAGTTTTTTTAGTCATTGAGTCTTCTATGTAGGCCTTGGCTTTAAATTAGAATATTTTGGCTAATGTGTTTAGACGAGCTATTTCAAATTGAGCTTTTGTAATTAACTGACCTTAAAGTAGACTAACAATTACTACTCCACATCATTTCAATATTTTATTCTTTGCTAGAAGCTATAATAATTTTATATACCATCATCATATTTTCATAGTTTATATTTTCTCATGGCATTACATCTTCTCCTATTGTAATCTATATTCATGATAATATTTTTTTTCTACTGTGCTTACGCTGTAAAAATTCAGAACACGTAGGCATATTACACATCATATATCATTTATCATGCATAGTAAAGTAAAACTGTATCACTTTCCTCATATAACAATGCTGACTATACAGTATATACTCATATATATACTCTATACATATATATCCTTATATAAAAACCTGCTTCATTGACTTTACAACAATTCAACAATATATAATAACGCTCTACTCTACACTACAATAAGAATTGAGTTGAGTATGATGATGAAGCTAATATTGGTTTTAGAATTTAGAATAATAGTAAATGAGAAAAGTAGGACAGCCATCGTTCGTTTGTTTAAAAATGAGTCAAATATATAATATAGTATTCAATTTGATATGATGACAGCTAATGTAATAATATAGGATCAAGAAATGGTGTTGAATTTTAATAATTGTATTTCTTTTTTTTTGCAACAGGGACCGGATTCATGGGTTGTAGTGCACAAATTAAAATCTCACTCTGATGGTGGCATTTTAGATTTGGATGATCGGCTAGTGGACGTTGTTGATGATAGAGAACAAATAATGGCAACATATGAAGAAGATAGTGATGTACCTTCGCTGCATCATAATGCTGGTGATGGGACGAGTGCGTCTTCTGTTGGAACCAACAGTCCTGACATTTTCCAGGTAACTAAATAAATGACCTTCTCGGCTTATAATCAAAAACATGAAAATTGTTTTTAGTCATCAATTGAATTCTAGAGATAGGACAATAATGGAAAAGAGAGTGCTAATGGCAAATTGTTGCACGATTGTTGTTGTTGCGGTTAGAATAAATGAAGATATGCTTTGAAGTTTTGTTACATAGCTTAGAGGTATATAGTAGAAAGATTATAGAGAAATTCTTTCAGAAAATCGTGAGGAGTTGCATGATGCCTACAGTACAAAATATTGTTGATATTTTCACATTTCTGTTGTAAGTAACAATGTCGTTAGAAATTTGCAATAAAAAATCTGTAGAGAGAGAATGACATAGAATTTCTGTGTTTTTGTATTTCACCAAAAGAAAAAAAAAGAGTTTGTAATTTGACAGAGGAGAGAGATAACGTTGATTTTTTTAAAGCTTTTTTAGTAGAGAAGTAACGTTATTCGTCTCTCTGCATTTTGTTGTTATTGTGTGGTGAAGTTTAAGAATGAATATAATTTTTTTTATAACTTTGTATCATAAGAGCTCATTTCCTTTCTGAAAAAAAAGTTGATGTCTGTGTTGCTAGTTAGTGGAGTTAACTAAAGACTTTATTATTGTGTATAAGAATCAGTTGTCTAATCAAGTGAAGAGGTATACTATATATGCTATCTAGTTAAATAGTTTACAGTCATTGACTTTCCTCATTTAAAAGACTTTTTTGAAGAGATGAGCTTAATTACTACGGAAAATGGAGTCTTTAAAGCTCTGAGTATAACTGTAATGGTGACACAATTAAGATTTATATTTATTAGTAGATCAAAAGGAAATGTACAATAGTACCATGGGATTTATTACCATTGAGAATTGAGATTTAAATTAATTAGTTTTCATCAGGTTGACAAGGTATAGGATACTTAGACGAGCCACAAGCAAAAGGACCTTTTGAGTTCTGGGCCATTTTTCCATCTTGAGCTATTTGGTCTAAATTAAGAAAGTCTTAGTAAAAGTTTTTTTTGCTGTAAAATCGAATAGAGTAAGTTACCTTTGGTCTATTTTTGAGCGGTGAGCAATAGAGAAAGATTATTATTGTTAGGTTGCCCATTAGTTGAAGTGACTAGAATAGTGAGAATGATGATGATAAGAGTTAGGTTCATTATTATAGAATTTTGAAGTAGAAATGTTAGTGAGAACCAAGGCAGTTTTGAGTTATGAACTAAAGGAATTTAAATGAAAGTAGAAAGTACATATGACTCAATATGAAGCAATAAAAAAATATTAGAAATGTGACAATTATTTGAATTCTGTGTACGACATGGGATTTTATTTTGAGAGTAGTGATCAATTGAGAGTTAGATAGATTTATGCTCCTCCTTGTGTTGGACAGAAAGGCATGCATGGTTTTCCAGCTTCACCTGGTGACTTAGAATTTGCTCCCATTTTTCCATCTTCAGTTATTTTAGCTATTTAAATAATATATTAGAATTTTTACGTAAGTAGGTTTTAGTACAGTGTTCTCTTTTACCTTGGTCCTTTTTGATAACTTCACCACCACGAGCAAGTGGAGGAAGATCTCCTCCTGTAGGAGTAGCAGATCTCTCAGTCGCAGCAGTGACAATAGTCACAGTAGCAATTAGAAGAACAGCAAGGATTAAAATTGATTTCATGTTGCTTGAGTTAAATTTTTCCAACTGGTTACTTTTAAATTTTGAGCTAGGGTTTATATATGCCAAGTTTTTATGACAGAGTAGTTAAATAATTTAATTAGTCTAGTTTACTAGCTATAATGAATTTTCACTACTTTCTAATGACTCACTCGAAATAGCCCAATGACTTTTTACGCCATATGATTAATAAAAGTTATGACTAAAAATATATGATTTTAAAATTAATTATGAAAAATGAGAACAGATATTTAGATCCATATAACAATAAACAACTGCTAATTTCAATTTATTTCTTCTTTCCAAATATCAGAGTAATAAAGACAGAATCAGAAATTATGACTTTTTTTTAGTATTTATCAGTTTCAAGCTTTAAGTTGTTGCAGCTTTCTTGCCATTATCATTGACCCAACAATGTGGCCAACATGGAGCTCTTCCATCTGGTTTTCCCTCACCATCCTTTTTAGCAGCCTCTGTACCATTCTTAGCTGCATCGTCGATCAAACAATGTGGCCAACAGGCTGGTTTGGCTGCATCATTGACCCAACAATGTGGCCAGCATGCTGGCTTTGCAGCTTTTCCTTCTGCTTTTCCATCCTTCTCTTGTGCAGCGTTCTTAGCTGCATCAGTAACCCAACAATGTGGCCAACATGCTGGTTTAGCTGCATCATTGACCCAACAATGTGGCCAACATGGAGCTCTTCCTTCAGCTTTGCCTTTAATAAAATCATTACAATTAAACATTTGCCATTAGATGTTTAATTTTTTGACTTGCTACCTTCACCATCCTTAGATGCATCAGTGACCCAACAATGTGGCCAGCATACTTGTTTTCTTCCTTCAGCTTTGCCTTTAATAAACGATTACAATTAAACATTTTCCCACTAGACATTACATTTTTTGACTTCTTACCGTCTCCATTCTTACCGTCTCCACCTTCTGCTGTTGCTGTTGTTTCTTTGGTTGTGTCAGCAGCGTTTGTATTATCTTTAGTTGTGTCAGCACCGTTTGCATTATCTTTAGTAGCGTCAGCTTGTTGTTGTTCAGCCTGACTCCTATCAGTAGCTTGGACCAAGGCGAGAGTAACGAAAAGAGCGACAATCAAAAAAGTCTTCATGGTGCTAATTGATATTTTTTTGCTCTGAGAACAAGTCAGAGAAGAGAAAATTGAGAATGATACATTTAGGGATTTTAACCTGCTATTTATATACGCTGGGTTGCAATAATAAAATGATTTAATTGAACTTTCTTTACTACGGCGTTATTGATGATTTGTATTGTTTCAATTTTTACTCGTTCCCTTGTGACGAACGTCTCACATTTTTAGAATGTAGGTATTTTAGAACACGCGTCATTATAGTCAATCTTTTAAATCTTCTATGACTAAGTTCAAATGAATCATTCTAGCGGTGGTTGAATATTTCTAATGTATATATGACGAGTCAACAATATATTAACTTTTGAGTGAGACGTAGAGTTAGAAATTTTAATTGATTTGGCTTTTCAGCAATGTGACCCGCTACATATTTTCATGAGACATTAGACTTGACTAAACTTAGTAAACTTGTCATTAGGTGCTTCTCTCAACTCTTAATTATTTCCACTGAGAGAGAGAGGAAATTGTTAGTGATAGCTAACGAGATTTCAAGCCTCTATTTATATACGACTAAAGTACTAAAATTGAGTTTCATTGACTATAGACAGCTTCATTGACTTGATTTCTAATTTTGTGACTAACTTTTTAAAGGCTCACAAATTAAACCTAAGGATTTAATAGTTTAAAGTAACTATAAATGAGTCTTTTAAAAAGTTTTTAAAGTGAATCATCGTAACTCTATTGATGACAATAATAATTTCACTAGGTTCAAATTACGTCAATCCAACATAAAAAATTCTAATAACTCAAAGTTCTAAAAAAGCATTTAGAGTCATTATTAAACTAACTGTTGAATTGCTTGCTTTAGCATAGATTGAAAGAAATGCAAAAAGTAAATAGTTGAGTAGCTTTGAAATATATCTAACAGGAGTCTTAATTAGGATGCATGTCTAATGGTCTAATAGTTTTTCNTATTAAACTAACTGTTGAATTGCTTGCTTTAGCATAGATTGAAAGAAATGCAAAAAGTAAATAGTTGAGTAGCTTTGAAATATATCTAACAGGAGTCTTAATTAGAATGCATGTCTAATGGTCTAATAGTTTTTCCTCTAAGAGTAAATGAACGTCAAAAGTTCATCTTTACATTTGCATTTATGCTCATTCAACTCTATACTCAATTCTCGTTCTGCATTCTCAATCTTTAATGCTAGAGTCATCATTAGCCAAAGCAACGAGAACTTTCTCATCCATGAATTTCCTATTAAGATGAATGTGTCAGATTGATTGCCTTATTTGAACAGCATATATATTCACACTTGAGAATATTTTCATACTAAAGAGAGAAATGCTACAATTTAAAGATTGATTGACATGACGTGACATGACAAGAAGAAACAATCATCATTTATAATAATCGATGATGATGGCTAACTACTGGCCTGCTCATTTGTGGTTTGTTGAGATATTAATTCTTTTTTTTTGATCTCTTATAGGGAAGTGAGCACAAGTTTCAACCATTTGCTCGTACAGATATTGAAATCACTGGTGAAGAATTAACATCCGGTCAACACAGTGGCGGCTCACCAAATGATGGTAGTTTGTCACTTCAAGTTCGTCGTGGAAGTGAGCCAGCTCTGAATCGATTGTCACCAGTTCATCTCTCACCAATGCAAAGTGACCCTTCTAAACGATGGAGTGCGGCTCCTGTCATTGATAATGAGGATGAGCCAAAGGAGAAAGTGAGTCTAGCCCTTTTATTATCTGCTCTTAAAGGTTCTTCAGAATGACTTCTATTTATAATATTATTTATAGCTATACTATATAAAATGGTATAGATGGTTTGCTTATATGAGAAAGTTTATATTGGTTTATTTGATAGAGAATTATTATTAGATTTAAGTACAGAAGGACAAATTATATTTATAGGCTTTAGATACAGTAGTAAGATATGCTAAAAGAAAATATATTTAGACACTTTTAGACTCTCTTCCAGAGTTATTGAAAGTTTTATTTATCGTTGGCAGACCTAAAATAAGGAGAAATGAGTTTAAGGAATTTTAAGCCGTTAAAAATATTTATAGCTACTTACATCCATTATAGCTTGATTGCTACAAGTGACCAAAGGAGCAAAGCTGTTGCATTGTGGTTCTGTCATTTGAAGATTGCTACCTGTTTATCGTAAAGAGTAAAGAAAAAACAACAGCAAAAAGGAAATGAATAAAAAGTGAAAAACAAAATAATAAAACGACGGCTTGTTTCTCATATGTCATGTTAGGTCAAAGGAAAGCCGACGAGATAAATATAATCATATTTTCTAAAAAAACTAATAATTTAACTAAAGTCACGTACCATTGTCATCAACACACTTTTCAATTTTAGAAGTAAGATCCGTCATCACGTTTTCAGGCAATGACATCATTGCCATTGAAGAGTTGACTGCCATCATAACATTTTCTTTATGAGGCTTACCGTCTTCATCGATCTAGAGGAAAAACATTAGGAAATTAATTACATATGCTTGTAATGCTTGTAGTGTACGTGACTATAGGCAGATTTGCTACGTTAGTGTCAACTTACAATTTTCTGTTTGAGTAATAAACATTTTCCAAAGCACTGTAGAAAAAAGAAAAGAAATTAATTTTTAAAAAGAGGAACTAAGCTTTTGAGAGTTATTAGAAAAATTCTTACAGCCATTTTTTCTTCAGAGACATTTTTCCAGTCATCAACTCCAGTTTGTCCAGAACAATCTTTCATTGTGGCTTCTTCTTGCTCTGAAAAACTGGAGCTCTTTATCTTTGCATTTTTTCATGTCGGTACATGCTGCCTGGAATTTTAGAATTTCTTTAGTAAATTTTTGAAATTTTGATATGAACCTAATAAAACTTACCAAAATAACGCAGAGTGAAGCCAAAACCAAAACTTGCTTAGTAGCCATTTGTAGGTAGAAACTTTAAGAACTTTATATAGATATTTTGAAATGAAGAGCTCTGGAGAAACTCTGGAAGAGTTGTGATAAACTGTAGGAAACCAGTAGTCCATTTTTATACTATTGCAACAATACAACGGAAGATTACTATCAAATGAGAGATGCATTATTGAAAAGAGAAACAATGTAACAATTCTCATTACATGTCTCAAGGTTTCTAAAACTCATGCCGTGATCTGTCAACAAGATTTAGTAAATAGTGTACCAGTAAATCTAAAGAGTAATAATGATCTGTTTAGGAAAATTACTGGGTATTTAAAACCTTCTTTTATATCAAGTTCTCTCTCTATTTTTGCATCATGAGTTATAGAATTAGACATTGAAACTCATTTAGACTTCAAATGTGACTTGAAATTCTATGCATGCAAATGTCATGTGAAGGGTGTAGCGTAGCATCATAGAGAACTTTTGCACAATGTGACAATTGTAATGAAGAGATGACTCATAAATAGAAAGACCGGTAGACGTTTATTGTTGTTATTCTTATCTCTGGGAAACTTTCCGTGAAGATGAGTTATGACATTGTTGTCGCTTTTGTTTAATCTTCACATCTCTCATGTGGCACTAATATAACAATCGTAATGAGTTGACGGTGGACCAGTTTAGTATGTCAGTGTCGTATGAATTGCAAGGTCAGGTCATATATTCATTATATGTATATTTACAGTCTGGTTTTCAAACCGGAAGTTAGCTTTTATATAGTTAGAGCTAGAGCTATTTATTGCATTACAAAACTAATCTAAGGGTCAAGGTTAGCTCTAATGCAATTTGTATAATATATCATGTTACATAGAATTTAGCATTAATAGTTTTTTAGTCTTTAGTTTTTTAATCCAACTTTGGTGGTCCACGTATTTTTTAGATTTACTATAGCAGATGGATGATAGAAAAAAGAAGATAGTCTGTTGATTTATGTTACCATCAGCTTTTGTTTTTCTCGTGATGTCTTATCTCTACAATTCTCTTTCAAGTAGTCAAGTTGAAGCACAAGCAAATAAGTAAACAAATGATAGAACGATTTTTTTTCATTCGTGTTAAGAGCGTTAACTGTTATATAGAGAAAAAGATCTTGTGTACATATATAATATAAACACGAGTATAGAAGAAGAAGAGTAAATAAATGTAGTAAAAAAAGATAAAGTTTTAGTAAAGAGTTGACGACGACAAGTGAGTATTGCCATTAATAACTGTCAACATGTGCTTATTTACTCTTTCCGAGGTATCGGCCATTGAACTTGGAAATCAAGTTTTTTTCAGTCTTACAGTAATATTGGGAAAACTAATTTGAGCTTGAAATCTTTTTAAGAGAGAGAACTACCAGCATTACATTTATTATTATGCATTGTTCTGTTATGGCTAATAGCTGTCGAGTCATCATCATTACGATTGTTATTGTCGTCGTTATTGTGAGATGAGTGCACTGAAAGAAATAAGAAAATGGGCTCAAATTTTATGACTTGGATATTTTTAGTAGAGAGATTTCTTCTTCCCAGAGAACTTTTCGCATTGCGGTACTTATACTCTAGAAGAGAGGATTTGTTTATGAAGAGAGAGAACATGAGTTGACTACTGAATATTTACAACATATATTTTTATTATGATGATAACAAGACAGTTGA
Source organism: Oncopodura yosiiana (assembly GCA_009869805.1). Classification (NCBI taxonomy): domain Eukaryota; kingdom Metazoa; phylum Arthropoda; class Collembola; order Entomobryomorpha; family Oncopoduridae; genus Oncopodura; species Oncopodura yosiiana. The sequence goes on from VCNE01001674.1 coordinate 21,824, forward strand.
GCATATGGGAAAATAAACACGTGGATATATTAGGACTGATATCATATTACTTGAGTATTGATCTTAGCTCTGCCAAAAATAACAACTAAGAATTGATGGCAGGTTGTAAATTGTGTGTCATTAAGGTTTCACTCAACTAGAAAATCACATTGTGGCCTTTCCTTTGCTCTAAAAGGCGAGAAAATATCGTCAACCTGCAAATCTGTGCATAAAATTATACTAAAAAGCTCCCTGCTCTGGGAATCGAACTCAGGACCAAGTAGAAGCTCTAACACTTTACCAAATATACTTAGCATTCATTTGTTGCCAACATTTCCTCGACTTGTGAGATTTTTTTAATGTTAGCAATGGTAATGACACTGACAGTTAAAACTATAATAGTTTTCTTCATGCTAATTTTCCTCCTTTAGTTTATTCATTTATTCTACTACTTACATCCAATTGTCCAAACTAGTAATTACAATAGGTAAATGGCATGGGAAAATGTGTCTGTTTTTAGCCTTTCAAATGAAGCGAGAAAACATAACAACAGAAGATTTCCTTCTGCACGCTAACTATTATAAATGCTATAATGTCTTTCTGTCTTCTCTTGTCGCATTAGAGAGAGATGAATAAGAGTATACACAACAATGACATCAACAATACTCCTCTCACACAACAATATAATTACTATGTGTGTATCTCTCTTTTGATTCTCTGTTGAGTATTTATTTACATAGGAGTCTTTAAATGTTCTGCTTGCCTACCAATGTAGACCAAGAGCAACGACTACACACTTTCCCTTTGACAGAAGCTTCTTTGCCTCTTGTTTACTATTATATTTCCTTTTGAAATTGTTCCATATTGACTTTTCTGAAGCTAAGAACATATTGCTTCTGTAGATTTTATTTTAATTGCTTGCGACTGTGAAGAAAACAAGTTGAACTGTTATTCGAGTTTTTTCTACATCTAACATTTCTATTAGAGAAGTAAGCATTGAACTTGTAAAAAAAATAATTACAGTCTAAAAGAAACTGGTTGACTTGTGAAAAGTGTTTAGTAGCAAATAATCCAATTGCTGTTGTGACTGCTCTATATCACTCTGAGTAATCTTAATGTGAGATTAGATAAGTGGTAATTTTTTAACGTGTTAATAAACAACTAATGGTTGAATGGTTTTGTGTTGACACTTTGATTATCTTACACACCAGCAAAGCGTAAAAAGAATTTAAAGAGCGAGAGTTTTCTGTGGCTTTCGCTTTTGCATAAAACAAACTTTATAATTTACATAGAGCTGCTGAGTGATGACGTTAGTTAATTTCAGTGTGGTTAAGTTTATGAGAGTAGCTTTTTCTCATTACTCATTTCCTGTTGACTAATTATTATTTATTCTTCCTTGTTTTATTACAGCTTGACAATTCTAGCAATGTGCCATTTGAGTCTTGTCATGACTCAACAGTTTTAAGTCAAAGTAGCAATGTCAACAATATGACAGCCTCAACAACAACTCATCATCATCATTCCTCCTCATCAACAAATAATACTACTACAAAAAGTGTTGGCTCAAATATCCAGCGGACTATTGCCTCCCTCCAGCTCAATAGTATTAAAAAAACTGAGTCTAAATCAAATGGGACTACCAATTCTGATACAATTCCTCCGTCCACAAGTATGACGACAAGTACTAGTGCCAATAGTATTTTAAATGGCCCATCATCAACACAAAATCCGTCCAGATTTACTCGAGATTATCATCGTCTCTCAATGCAAACATTTGGTGATGGCTCAATTAAATGGGCTGATGCAGCAGATCGTGCTCTATGCTTAAGTTTACGTAAAGAGCCTCTGGGTGCTACGTCAAGTCCTGTAGCACCTGATGATGATTCTAAAACCAATCATCAAGAAGAAGAATTTTACCCAGAAGAAGAAGTGATAGAATTAATACTTAAATATGAACCACATCCATTAGGAATTCATGTTGTTCCTGAGCATAATTCTAATGCTAGGAATCAAGGATTAATTGTTCAAGGTGTTGAGCCTGGTGGAAGAGTTGATCGTGATAAACGACTGGAGGCACAAGATAAAATTGTAGAAATTAATGGACATTCACTAATAGGAGTGCCATTTCAAAAAGCACAAGAATTATTTAGAGAAGGGTTGAGTACAGAAGAATTGAGACTTAAGATTGTGAAGAATCCAATTAATTTACTTAGAGAAGGAATTGTTGATGGATATTATGAAGGGAATGAGAAACGGGGAAGAGAGGAAGAGGAGAAGGAGAATATGGTTCAGAGTCATGAGAAAAGTGAGTGGATATATTTTTAATTAATTATGTAAGGATTTAGGGTAAAGTTGTGACTCACGTTTACTTTTGTTTATTTTTTTCAGTTGTCGGTGATTCCAAAGTTTCTGTTGCAACAGTCTCCCCTTTGAAAAAGATTCCTCTTCAACTCGTGCCATTAACTACTACTACTACCACCACCACATCACGTTCTTCTTCAACAACCACCACAAGTACAATAGCACCAGCTCTAATAACTTCAAATACCCGAAAAATAGGTCGTAAATATGAAATCGATCTTCAAAAAGGTTCTCAAGGCCTTGGTTTCTCAATAACAACTCGTGACAATCCTGCTGGTGGTAATTGTCCCATTTACATAAAAAATATTTTACCCACCGGTGCAGCAATTGATGATGGACGCTTACGACCTGGAGATCGTTTACTTGAAGTTAACTCTATAGAAATAACTGGGAAAAGTCAATCTGATGCTGTGTCAATACTTCGTAGTATTCCTCTTGGTGGAATTGTAAAACTTGTTGTAAGTCGTCAAGAGCGTGTTGACCTAAGTCCTAAATTACCACGACAAATTCCACCGGAAAAAGTTAGTGATGATATTCAACCTGTGCCTTGGACAGAAAGAGAATTACTAACTCTAGATATTCCAGTATTGGACACAGAGAAAGCTGGACTAGGAATTAGTGTTAAAGGAAAAACATCTTCAGCAACTACTAATGGACCACATGGAAATTCTATGATTGATATGGGAATATTTATCAAAAGTGTCATTCATGGTGGTGCAGCAAGTCGTGATGGAAGACTAAAGCCTAATGATCAATTATTATCAATTAACAATGTTAGTTTACTGGATCGCTCAAATAGTGAAGCAATGGAAACTTTAAGAAGGACGATGA